>MJUU01057373.1:0-10327 GCA_002080025.1 Modiolus philippinarum | reverse complement strand
ATCGTAAAACACTGTAATTCACTCACGCGCTCCGCGCATTCGTGAATTACTGCGTTATTGGATCATTCGTTGAATATTTTGCGATAATAAGAATCTTGGATTAGTTATAGTATAAATACAATTTCGCTCATTATTCCGCCCTGAGGGCAAATTTCAAAATTCCGAAACCTTCTTATAGTCTTACTTATACTCTTAAAAACAGGTTTCTGCAACTTAAGGTGTAAGAGGAGTTCTAGCTGAATCGTTTTTTTTTTCGTTTTTTGGAACCCCTAGAGACCATGCCCTGAGGGGGTCATACGAAAATTGCGACGCCCTCTGTGAACAGGAGTGTCATCGGTTGCCCCAGTAGGGTAAGCATGACTTCCTGCAAATGTGACACCTGTCACACACTAAGTGAAAAGTCCGGGGTAATGTCAAATACGGTATGTGTCAATCGGTTATTAACTCGGGATCTATTGATGTATGTCTACCTTAATTTTAGACAACTTGTAGAGATAAGTCAAATCGTGATGACGACCGTTAAATGTTTGGGTGACAACCGTAACTGTTACAATAATTGAACATAATCCTGGCTAAGTAGCCTAATTTGCCTTGTTGAAGAAATCATCGTGCACATTACGTGCACGTCAGTAGGGAATTAACTGGAGATCTGGGATATTACTAAATCAAAAATGGAATTTTGCAATTGAAAAGTCAAAATCATCACGCTCCTCATCAGGTTTTGATTTTAGGTTTACCGAGTTGTCAATATTAAGTTGAAGGTTCAAATTTGTTATCTTCGTTTTGGTTTTGAACACATGCTTCTGTAATATTTTCATTTATTTCCTGTTAGCTAAAATGAACACTTTCGATTGGACTAGATGTAGTCAGGTGGTATGTCTCATTCTACATTATTTTTTACCATTCATTAATAGCTGGTAATTACCGGTTTGTTAGTCATTTATCATCGAATGATAATGGCCTGTTCGCAAATAATTTCGTATTAGCTACATGAATTGTATCTGAGTTTTTACAATAAATAAAATTAAGATAACTTCGATGTAGATCATGAAGTCTCCTTCGGCTTGTTCAAGATCATTCACCTCAGGCAATACCACTCTCCCGCTGGCAATCTAAATTATTAACTATTATATATTAAGTCTGTATTATACGAAAGCCGATCAAGCTCACAAAGAAAAAAAAAATTCTTATCGAGAAATAACGAGATAATTATATCGTAATAATGAGATAATTATCTCGTAATAACGATACAGTTTCTCGATATAACGCTATAGTTTCTCGTTATAACGCGATAATTATCTCGTTATTACGAAATCGTTTTCACATTATAAGGCGATAATTATCTCGCTATAACGCGATAAGGGTGTCTTATGTCGTAATAACTAGAAAATTGTCATTTATCTCGTTATAACGCGATAATTATCTCGTTATAACGCGATAGTTATCTCGTTATAACGGGATAATTATCTCGTTGTAACGCCATCGTTATCTCGCTATAACACGATAATTATCTCGTTCTTACGCGATTATGATCTCGTTATAACGCGATAATTATCTCTTTACAACGCGATAAATACAAGAATCTCGTTATTACGACACAGTTATCTCGTTATTTACTACACAAACTAAAATTCTTATTTTTAACAAAGCGGGCAGGCATTTAAGCCGTACATTTGTCCTGAATACTGTGAACCTTGAATGTGTATCGATATAAATATCTAGGAATTTACTTTTGTGCATTTGGCTCCTTCGCTTTTGCTAATAAAGAATTACATCAGAAAGCACAAAAAGTATACTTTATACTGTGCAAAGATTTTTTGCAGATGAGTCCAAATATAAAAAAATCATTACATGTCTTTGACCATACCATTAAACTTATTTTACTCTATGGGTCAGAAATTCTGGGGAATATTCAGTCCGTTTACTGCAAGCCTAAGATGAAATATAATTTCTATTGAATAATATATTTCAAATTGTTGTGTGAGAAACTCCATTTAAAATTTCGTTAATTTTTAATTGGTGTTTATAAAAAGGCCACAAACTTTGGCGTTTTATCTGAACTTGATTCCTCTTCATTTTAATATAGTTCAATCAATACTAAATTATTGTTATGGATTTGAAAATTTAGGGTCATCTTTTCCTCTTCTAATGGAAGCACATCTGACCTCTAAAACCTTCTTGAATCTAAAGTTTCATCATGGTATGGATCATTAAATATTATACTCAAGTGTGTCCACAATATAAGTTGCTTTAACTTATCTAGTCCATATACACTTTTAAAAACTTAGCAAGAAATATCTGCATCTTCATAAAAAGAACAAGTGGCACAAACAGTTGATGGAACAATCTAATGTGAAGTTATGCACCTATATAAAATTTTAATGTACTTTTGGTTTGGAGAAGTATTTAACATTGATTAAACATTTTGAGCAGAGGCGGAGGTTGACCAAGTTTCGAATATCAGTTCATAGATGGGTAGATACCAGGGCACTCTCCGCTAAGATAGGGTTTGTATCAGGTGCACTTCTGGTGAAGTGAAAGATGAAAAACATTTTTACTTTATGCAAGAGTTTCACGGAAGACAGCAATAATCTTTCAAATGTATATCAAAATCATGTCCAAATTTTGTATCCCTCGACATTCATAACACATTTTCATGGATGATGAACACAGAAAACATAGAAATTTTGTAAATATGCTTATAATTAAAATGTTTATAACGTTTATAACCATTCCGTGTATATGTGTCAATATAGCAAGTATCTCATTGCTTCTAAAGCCCAATTGAAAATAAAGTTTGGTGAGTTTTTTTTTTATCCATTTGTAAAAAATATGAGAATTCCTTTACAGATCTTCTACAAATATGTAAATTATCTCGTTATAACTAGATAGGTATCGCGTTATAACGAGATAAATGACATTTTGCTCGTTATTTCGACACAAGACACCCTTATCGCGTAATTACGAGATAATTAACGCGTTATAACGTGAAAACGATCTCGTAATAACGAGATACTTATCGCGTTATCACGAGAAACTATCGCGTTATATCGCGAAACTAAATCTTTATTACGAGATAATTATCTCGTTATTACGCGATAAGATTTTTTTATTCTTTGTGACCCTAGTCGGCTTTCGTAGTATTATTATATGAGCTTAACCACTTCGCGTTTTTGATATTTTTTAAGTTTCTGTACATAATTTACTTATGATCAAATAAATGGACTTTTCTACAGAAACTAGAAAGAAATTTTGTCTAAGAGAACAATTTGGAGATTAAAATCTTGATTAAAAATATTTTCCGTTGGGGGAAACCCCAATTGGACTATTATATCCTAATTAGGCTATTGTATCCCTATTGGGATATACAGTTATACCCCAATTGGGATATTTGACCAGTTATTTATTAATATTATGGGGGTTTAAAGTCTCATCATGATGCATAGAAATAATAAATCTATAGGGTTAGAGCTTTCAGGGGATATGCTTCTCTTGTCCCAAGAATGATGGAAATTTTCTGCAGATCGATTTATGATAAAAAGAATAAGTCACTTTGATTTAGCAATATCTTCAGCTTTAAGGAGTGAACAACCGTTCTATGCTGCTTCTCTCGAAGAAATATCCATCTAGAGTCAAATTAATCAAATTGTGATAGTTTAAGAAAGAAAGTTTTTTATTAATCAATAAATGAAGTATGGAGAAAAAGTCATATGAATATGAAATTTGGTTTCCTCTAGAGTTTCCCCTCTTTGTCCATGTCTTAGACATTATCCATGAATGTACAAAATGTAGGGTGTAGCAATGGTGTTGAAGCCTCAATATATTTACATATTTTACAAACTAAATTTCAAATTTAATGTTATAATATTTCACAAAATTCTCGTTTCACCTGCCTTTGTAATTTAACTATCTATAATTGCGATAATCTTGAAATTTGATAGAATCAAATACATACTTTTACATTCTTAAAATGTCTCTTCTGGTGAAATGCAGCATCATTAACAAGATGACGATATGTCATTTGATGACTAAAATCACGAAGTTTCTCATGTTTAGTGTTTCATTATGCGTCATTGAAATGTGAAAAAATAATTCATAAAAAACTGGTCAAATACCCCAATTAGGATATAACCGTATAGCCCAATTGATATTATAGCCTAATTGGGATATAATAGCCGAATTGGGATTTCCCCCAACCTGTTGTTATATATCTCATCAGATTTTAGTTTACTGTCAGTCACTCTGAGTGTTTACAATTGTATACATATAAAACCGGAAAATGTTCTATTAAAGTGATGGAAAATCTTTATTAACGAATCCAAAAAGATTTCTTTTCAAGGACGGAAAAGTTATACATTTTGCGATTCATTGATAAACAAGAATTTTACGTCAAGTAAGCAGGATTTGAGCTTAAAGGGACGACAGCATGATAATCAATTAAAATATTTTATGAGAAAAAGGTTATCAGGGTTGATTAGTCCGTATTGATTGCAACTGGAAAAAAAAGAAATTGGTACGGACGGGAAATGTTGTTTCTAAACGAGCCCCACTGCGACTTTTCTTTTATTTAGAAAAGGCTAGGGGTCTGTATAAGATTCAATATTCTTTTTAAGATTCAAGATTGAATTTATATAAGCTATAGTGTGCAACATGGACGGACAAGACATTACAAGTTACAAACGAACCAAAAATGAACAATACAAATTAACTTACATTTAAATGCAGAAAAACATAGTTGGTAGAAATATGGAAATATCTATATGATCTGAATGAAACATTTTCTTTTAAATCGTTAATTACGAACAGAAAACATTCAAGCCTTTTTAACAATAAAACAATAATGCTATTTTGTACATAATGATTGGGTATAAAATGTCTTTGTAATATCTGCAATTTTTTATTATTACATATAAAAAGATAGCGAAATTCGTCAGCAACCACATCTAAAGAACACTTCCTACATGTTCTGTCGTCTTTGTTTATATGTTTAAATGGGTATTAAAAAATTACTTAGCTTGAATTTTGTTCTATGAATTCTGTGTATTAGTTCCAATCTTAATAAATATAAAAAGTAAAGTTATTGTGTAAAAAGAAAATAAAAATCACCTCTAGATGAAATACTTATTTGACAACGCCGATTTTGAATAAATTGGATGATCATAGTTTGTTTGATTTTATCCACTTTACATCTGCTTACAACTGGTAACTAAAAAACGCAATCTAATATTTTCAAAAAATTAGATTAATGTAAATGATAAAAACAGTTTCGTTTTTCCCTTCTATATTATATGTATTGTATGTAGTCATCTATAGTAAGTGAGAACCGAACAGTCAGTCTAAACGAACGATCCAAGGACAATGGCCACATCGGGAAAACAAAGAAACGAAGACATACCATGAGCACGACACAGATAAGAAAAAAAAAAGAAAAACTCACATACAAAACTGTACAAAAAGTACACAATAAAAACCATGGGTGAGATAAAGTTCACCGGTAGAGTATCCTGCTATTTATAAGACATCCGCAATGTTGAACATGTCAATTGCGGTAGTATATAGACTATAGACTTTCGATGACAATTTTTCTGTAGTAATTGATGAACTCAAGTAACATAGTGCTCTAGTTTTAATATCATTATCGATTTGTAGGGTGTAATTCTAACACCCCATATGGGGAAATCTTGTGCATTTGTGCTCATTTGCATATTTTATTGCAGAATCAAATACGGGTGCCGAAATTCCATTGTATTTGATAGGCAAAATTGTGAAAATTGTGAAAAATAGCTATTCTTGCTTAAAACTGAGTTGCAGATCGAATACAAGGTTTAACTCTGATAGGACATGTGATATGCAGTCAAACGAATCGTGTCAGATTGATGTACAAGATAATTTCAAAGTTCCCAAGCCATATGAAAATCTGAAGCGCGAGTCCTTTATCATTCCATAACAAATATTTGACAAAATGGCTGAAAACGTCAACTTCCCTAGCTTCATCGCCAAAGTTTAAGTGCAAGGTCATTACAAAAACAAGATACATGGTAAGAAATCAAAACTTTGAGTGACAAAGAAAATGCTGCTACAAACCTTAATTATGTACTTTGTAAACCCGAATTTCCCACGGAAGCTAAATATGCCCCAATTGAAATATGTATCAGTTTATAAAATCAGCGTTCTCTCTAAAACTTCTCGATTTACGTTTTGTTTTGACATTGAAAACGTCATAAAGAAGTGTCAAAGTGATTTTAAAAAGGAATACAGTAACTGGTAAGACAAAATATCCGTGTTTTCAGCAATAACATTTGTTTGACGAAGTCGGTGTGGTAAGAATGCTGATAAGTCTGGTGATTCGTTTTCTAATTTGAATACAATGAATATGCATCTAAAATGATCATAATTTCTCCATATGCTTTTTTTCCAGGGGTTTCAATCGATGTGGTAAGTGCATAGTGTATTTTGGTACAATGTATGTGCTGCCAAAGATGGCTGGCATGCCCCACCTCGGCAATCGAAGGTCAGTAGTTGAGAGTGTCTCATCGTTGTACATTTGCACATTGTATTCTTTGAATATTGCGTGTCGGCTCTCCTCTAATCAGAAAATCGATACGTGTATGAACTTTAATACAAATTACGGCTTTCAGAAAGCTATTGAAGGAAAACCAAGGAGACATAGGTCAAAAGTTTGGGACCGCAAATTTCATTTTTGGATTTATTTTCATACAACGAAATATTTGTTAAATTTGTAGTATAGAATTGGTGCTAGTTGATAGAAAAAACATGTCGAAGATTTATTTTCTTTACGGTTGTTTGTTGTTCTGTTTATTTTCGACATTTCTTCAATTTTGGTAAGTGCAGTACGGTGTACGCAAAATTGGTAAGTGAAATATGTTTGAATTCAATGGAAATATTATTACAAAAAGATACTTGCGTTTTATTTCATCTTTTTTGACAGAAAAATAAACGGCTGGTTTTGGACCGAATATTTAATTTGAAAACGATGACAGCACCGTCGTATTTTATTCCTAAATAGTAAAGATGATTGGGAAGGAACAGAAAGAACAGAAGAAAGACAACAAATATGTGTAAAATGTCAAGAACTCTGAATGGATAGCTTAACCTATGTCAAGAAGACTTAGTTCCATCAAGCCAAACTAGCGAAATTGCAGAAACTTATGTACATATATTCTATATCCTTTCATTTGTTTATTGAATAATGTTGCTGTGAATGTTCTCGTCCTCTGCGAGTGATGTTTAAAAATAGCGGGCTTACGTAACGAAAAACGATACAGTAATAGTAATTATCTCCGCTCTGACCACAGTAGTATTCACAAAATATTGATGTAGGTCTTTTTTGCATCTGTTAAAATTTGAAATGTTTAAATGCTTTTCAAATATATACTGACCAATACAACCACAGTCATATAAAACAATATATCTCTTATATTACTTTTGCACACTTATGTTTGTTATTTTTTTTCCATAAAGGAAGTACTGGAGTCTTCTTCTATTTTGAATTCATTTGTTATACTTTGGTCGGTATTTGGCGTTTACAAAAAGTACAAATATTAACAAAAATTCTGCCAATACCTATTTTTTTTTAATTTGGCAACATATTTGTATACAATATAAAACATTCTGATAATCAAGCTTTTTAAAAATATTTGACAAAGATATAATTTGAAACATTTTAGTTCGTAAAATATTTTGAATATAAGCTCAATGACCCCCACTTTTTGTCCAATACAATGGCTAGCAATATAAAATCAATCGCCGTTCTTCTAATGAAACGTTTGGAAAAATAATTATTTATTTCAGACCATTATAAACATTTCAACAATAAAGGAAGAAAAATTTTGAGCAGTGGCCGAATATATACATTATTTTCTGCATTCTCTTATCAAATGAATTAATCCATGGAAATATCTGAAGATTCTGCCCGACACTTTTTAGTGTCTCGCACAATCTAAAAAATAGCTGACACCGACCAAAATTTTGGCGTACACAGCACTGCTTTTAACAAAATTTGAAGCAATGTCCAAAATAAAAAGAATGTCCAAACTAAACAGAGCAACAAACATCCTTATCAAAAATAAATCTCCGACATGTTTTCCCATCAACAGGTTAAAGGAAACCCCGATTGGGATATATGGTTATATCCCAATAGGGATATTTGACAAGTTATTTCTGAATAACATTTTTGGGGTTTAATATTGCATCATGATACATAGAAAAAAATAAATCTGCAGCTTAAGAGTTACCAGGGGACGGGATAAACTTCAGTTGTCAAAAGGATGATGCAAATTTTCTGGTGACCGATTTATGATAAAACAACAGTCACTTTTATTTAACGATAACTTAATATTTCAGGAACTTACAACCGTTCTAAGTTGACTCTCTCAAAGAAAAACACTATCTATAATCGAATTAAGCAAACTGTAATAGTTATCAGAAGAACGTTTTTGATTTAAGAAATAATTCATTGGCGCCGGTGGTTTGTTGGGGATTTACATATCGGTGGCCATTATTTTCGTTAATATTTTACCCAGAGCGTAGCGTAGCAGAGCGAGGGGTAAAATAAACAAAAATAATTGACAACCATAAGTAAATCGACTACAAACCACCGGCGAACATGAATTATTTCGATTCTAATATGACATTTCATGATCTGAGTGCACCTGTAGTGTACACAGTAACGACAGCCATTACTTCAGAATTACTGACGTTTTTGTGCACAAAACATATTGTGACGTCGTCAATTTCAGCGTAAAGACTGTTGTGAAGTCGCTCATTGTGTTATTGAAGATTTTCATATCGCTAGTCGTCATGGTTTCCATTGTTCCCATATTAGAATAGTAAATAAATGATGTATGGAGAAAGAGTCGTATGATCACAACGTTTGATTTCTTCTTGAGTTTTCTCTCTTGGTCCATGACTTAAAAATACTATGAATGTACAAAATGTAGTGGGTAACAACGGTGTTTGAAACCTCAATATCATTACATATTTTTACAAACAACACTTTCAATTGAACTTAAAAAATATTTTAACTACTTCCCGTTTCACTTGCCATAATAATTTAAACAGTATTTTTTTTATAATCTTGAATTTTGACAGAACAAATGCATATTTTACATTCTTAAAATGTCTCTGCTGGTGAAATGCAGCATCATTTAGGAAGTGACGATACATATGTATGTTGTTTGGTGACTTAAATGACGAAGCTTGTTTTTTTTTTTGCAATGTGAAAAAACAATCCAGAAAAAACTGGTCAAATACCCCAATCCGGATAAAACCATATATTCTAAACGGGATATAATAGCATAATTGTAATAAAATTATATAATTATATTATAACAAGTGTGGACCCAAATTGATGTCTCGCCTGTCCCTACTTGATCTCAAAAATGACGTGAAAACTTAAACTGACTTAATTGGAAAACTGAACATGTTCACTACACTGTAAAATTAGTATAACTGACAAAAGCAAAATAACAGACTGTAACATGTGTAATGTATCACCCAAAACCGAAATGCCCAATATCAGTCACCTATCACTCATACATATATATATACTGAAAGACTAAACATATTCATTAGACCGTGGAAATAAGGTCAAGGCTAAAGCCAAATAGAAGTTCCATCTAAGACAAACCCACATACCAAGTATCATTGACACACCACTAATATAGTTACTGATAAAATGACCTAATCACAAAAACTTGACATGCTCACGAGACTGTGAAACTGAGATCAAAGAAAAAGCCATGACAGACTTTCATGTACAACTTAAGACCAACCTACATACCATATGTCATTGATCTTCCACTTATAGTTACTGAGAAATTAATCTAAGCACAAAAAACTTATCATGTTCACAGGACAGTGAAATTGTAGTCACAGACAAAAGCCATACAGCACTCTGCCATGTACCATCCAAGACCAACATAAATACCAAAGGTCAAGGACCGACCATTATAGTTACTGAGAAAATGACCTAATCACAAAAACTTAACATGAAAGTTTTACCCATCGCTGCTGACGTCATACGTTGTATGGATATGTCTCGCTTTCCACGCCTTTCGTCATGGGCAAGACAAAAAACAGCAATTTACCCCCTATGTTCTTTTTTTTCATCAACAACTCTTATGTTTTTTGGTATTCTGACTAATCGAACACAATTTTGAAATTGCATGATGCTTCAGGCCAAATTTTGTTACAATTGGCTCAGCAGTTTCAGGGGAGATGACTTTTGAAATTGTTGAGAGACTACAGACGCAAAGTCATGGCAAAAGCTGTCATGGAGTGTTAGGCTGGCTAGGTGAGCAAAAAA
>MJUU01057372.1:0-23566 GCA_002080025.1 Modiolus philippinarum | reverse complement strand
TACCGTATGAAGGGCTTATCTAAAGTAATATATCATTATTATTATGTTGACACATATATATTTCTACTGAAACATGCATAAATATTATGATTTTATTCAAGCTGTCTCACAATTTTTGTGACTCTTTTATTTCCTAATGTATTAAGAAGTTGTCAATTGATGAAGAAATTAGGCAGAATATTATGGCTGCATATGACAAATGGAAAATATGTTCCCACCATTTTTTTTGTTCTATTCAAAAACTAAAATAAAAAAACAATTTTCCAAATCTTCCATGGTTGTCTCAAAATATAATTAACAAAGCGACCACTTTTTTGCAAACCAAGGAGTTACTCCCCTTATTTAATATTTTCTGGAACTTCTAAGTAATTTATTACTCTAAAAATCATTCTTGTAACATAAAAACCAAACTTAATTTAGAAGATTACTTGTGATTGAGATTCCAAAATGCTAACTAGGTTCTTGAATTTGTCATGTGCCAGTCACTGCCAGTGGACATCCCATTAAAAGATATTGTAAAGAGGAAAGATGATTTTGATAATATCAAATCCTTAACAGGCTCACAAGTTTTTATATAAAGTATGAGGTAGAAATGTTATACATATACCAAATTTGATATTTAATGTATATGATTTCACTGACAAATTTGATAGTACATGTACTATCTATTTATAAATATGGAATATAGGACATTTTGCCTTTATCATGGCCAGTATCAAGTGAGCCTGTTAAGGATTTGATATTATCAAAATCATCTTTCCACTTTACAATTTGAGTGACAAACTAATCTGCATTTGAAATTTTAATGTTGCAGATAATGCCCCATTGATTGCATCTAGAATCATAACAGCTACAAAGTTTGGACTTTAAATTATATTATCCATATAAAGATATGTAAATCTGTTTATTTTATGTGAAGATTTTTATTATTAAATTTCATTATTAAATTTTAAAGCACATACTACTATGGATGCAAGCACTCAAACAGATGAGGACAGGACAGAGGAAAGTACAAAGACACTTAAATTTTATTTTGTTGATAAAGTGATCAGAGATGATGAATCTATGAAATTTTATACAGGTAAGGTACACTCAGGTAGCTTCAGAAGGTTTAATGCAAATAGGTATCGTTAGCCATTTTGTTAAATATTTTCATACGTTTAGAAATTAACAAATTATCAAATAATGTTGAAGTTTTTCAAAGTATTTGATATAGGTTTGCCTTTTATACATTCATTTTCTGTAAATCTGTAGCATGATTTAAAGGATAACAGAAAATAACCAAGGGAGATAATTTGATATAAGAATTTCATACAGATATCACTAGAAAATCAGTGGTCACACTTTGTCTTTAATTTAAACAGCGACCCCCCAATTTTTTTATTTGTTATATAGAAACAATATAATGATTTCAAAAACATGCAATTTGTATTTATGTTTGTCTCTTGTCTTCATCAGTGTAATTCTAGTGCTATTCACTTGTGAATTGTGTGTCATGTGATTGTAGTTTTCAGCCATTGGAGTTGTCTGTGTTTTTCTTTGTAAAGTGTGAACGAAATCTATAATAACATTTTGATCCCCTAATATATATTTTCCCTGTATTTATATGTTAGATCCATAAATTATCAATCTCAGAATGTGCTTACTATTAGTGGCACCAAAATTTTTTTCAGATTTTTGAAAAATGAAAAGTTTTTTTTTAACTCAGAAAATTTTAAAAATATGTTATATTAGAAATGTACCCTGCAGACAAAATAGGTGTATCATTGTAGGAATGCTTTGCTTTTATTTTTCATTTTATTTATATGCTCATGTAGCTCTTTGATAAAAAGAATATGTTTTTAATATTCTTTTTATGCCTCGTGATGAAAAGTTGTGGGGAGAGGGGGGTTGATATTGTTTACCTCTGTCTCAGTCCATCTGTCTGCAGTGGGTACATGACTTGCCCGCACATCTCCTCCTTCAGTTTTTATGCTAGAAAGTTTTTATTTTGCAGATCATTTGTAATCTGAAGATGTGCATATGGTAAGGATTTTAATTTTTGTGCGTTTTTCTTAAAAATATACATTGTTCAACTTTATCATTTTTTTATGAATTACCGGTAGTAACAGAGGGTACATAGTTTGTCCATGCAACTCCCCCTACAGTATTAATGCTAAGTTTTTATTTTGCAGATTATTTGTACATTAAAGATGTGCATGTGGGAAGGATTTTGATTTAGGTTCATTTTTGACTAAAATCTACTTTGTTGAAATAACTGATTTTTCAGTGAATTGGTTAAGAGGGTACTTAGTTTTTCTGCACAACTCCTTCATACAGCTTTGACACTAGGAAGTTTTTATTTTGTATATTATTTGTACCCGTATTGAAGATGTGCATGTGGTAAGGATTTTGATTTTGGTGCATTTCTCTGTAGAGATTTTATTCTTTTAGTGATAGGGAGTTCCTGTTTGACATATGGCTTTCTTCTTTTGTATTTAAAGTATTTATCACATTATGTTTACTCTAATCCTGGCGAACTATGTTGTCGTATGACAACTCTTGTTATTCAGTGAAAAGCAGGCAAAATGAGGTATTCTTGTTATTCAGTGGAATGATATTTCTTCTTTCTCTTCTCTAATTTGTCACTATGTTCCCTTTCAGGTTTGAATTTAGCTACATTTTATATGTTATTGAGTTGGTTGGCCAGAAAAGCAGGCAAAATGAGGTATTGGCAAGGTCAATCACGCACCACCACTTATGAGCATGAAGGAATTGTAAGTAATATAGCATGGAATGGAAAGTAATATTCTACTTAATCATTTTTGAAGGTTACATTTTCTCCACACCTCTTCGCTTTTAGGGGGTGAATTGTGGATTTTACTGTGGCAGACTTAGTTTTCCTGCAATGCTTCAAGGACAGTTAAATAGATCCCACCTGAAGATCCTGAAATACAGTATACTTATTTCTATTCTAATGCAAATCGAAGATAGAACATTATAAATTTATTTAAAAAGTAAACATCGCCTGCACTGCTATGTTACTATTATGTTCTGATGGTAAATTGTGGATTTTTAAACCTGCTAAATGTTTCTTCTTTCTGCTGCATTTTGGCATAAATGTTTCACAAAACACATCTTGTTCACATTAGTATTTTTTATATATTAACTGAACATTTTCATCAATTTTACAAAAATATACTTCTGTTACATATATACATGTAAATATCCTATCACATTACCAATGTCATTAGTGCATATATCACATTTACATTTATAATAAAATTTTCATATCACAGCATTAATTATTGTATATAAATTCACCTTTTTTTTCATATCACAGGAAAATTGCATTTAAAAAAATTGATAACAGGAAACACCTACAATGGCTGAAAATTATAGTAACATGCCACAATCTGCTATGAAACTACACATGAAGAACATGAATAAGACAAAAGACAAAGGTAGACAATGATAGGAACTCGGGGACAGCCGGACTTGGTACCGGCATAAGCAAAAGCGGGCTAGGGTTAAACCAGTTTATGGGTACCCAAACCTCCCCTTTATCTGTCCTGTTTCCCTATGGTATAATAAACATACAAATAAAACCCAATACAGGTAAGACATGTCTGATTTATATTTAGTTTTTTTTTTATTACCGGTAAGTATGTATTGTCCTGAGGGGTCAAAATTTCCCTGCATCATATTTTTCTTGCAAACTATGTTTTTAAAATACGAAGACCAATATGAACTAGACTTGCAATTGCAAGCAATAGCTGATGTCGCCCCTGGCAGCCTATTCGATGATTCCACCCTGTTTGGGGCATTTAAATCTACCTAGAAATTTATTTTTGTTGAAATATGTCAAAGTTGAAATTTTTACGTATTTTGGCGGCCATCTTGGAAATGTCTGCCATTTTGAAAATTTTTTGTTGCATGTCCATCTTCTTTGATTCAACTTTTTGCCAAATATGAATGAATTCTGTCAAAGCATTTTTGAGATTTTATGATTTTCATGGAAATCCAACAAATTCAAAACGTTGACGTAACTTGGCAGCTATCTTGAAAATGGAAGCAATTTTGAAAAAAAAATTTGGTGGAGGTACAACTTCATAAGGTCATCCAACTTTGTACCAAATATGAACTAGTTATGTTGAAGCATCTCCGAGAACATGCCCGGACAAAAATAGGTGGAAGAAAGAATAATAATAATAATAACAAAGAAAGGACCATGTCGTAAAAAATAAACTTTGAAGGGAAAACCGTATGTTCATGTGCATTTGTTTGGTCTGTTATCATTTGAAATCCCTATTTTTGGTGATTTTGTGCACATTTCATCAATTTTGGCCTATTTTGGGCTAATTGAGGTAAAAATACTAATTTCTGTCATAGTTCCCAGATTGATAGATTTGATGAATCTAAAGAAATATCACCAATAAAAAACATAGGTCTGTAATGTTATAAGAAAATTTTGTAAGAAAATGTTGCTTTTTTGGTCAAATTCAAGACATCTTTAAATCTTTAAAAATCAAAATTTTTCAAATTTTCCATCAACTGACCGTCAGAACTGACCAAATTTTGTTTAGTTTGGGAATTGCATCTTTAAGCACTTAGAAAAGAAATCATATGAATAAGATGAACACTTTTCTTGAATAATGATTTTTATTACCCCTAACCCAACAAGGCTAAATTCTGACAGAGATCAATGGAAATTAAATGTTTCATTTCTAGAAAAACTATTGGTCGGTAGGTGCATGATCTTTGATAGATTTGGTAGGGAGGTTATGACATAAATCAATAAAAAAATTTACTCATGGCAAGTTATAAGCTAGAATACATCCTTAATATAATATATATATTACACCAGATCTCTTCATTTTCCAAATAACAAATAAACATATTGGTTGACATAATATAAATACACAATTTATTTACAAATTGACTTATTTATAAACATTTGATGTCTCAACGATATAATGCAATTGTTAAGTTTTTGTGAATATATGGCACAATTTTTTGGGGTAAATTAAGAGAGGAATATGGTCACCCAACTAGCCAAGGGTTTCTTTAATTACTTATCTTTCAATGAATGACAAACTATCAACTCAAGCTATAATGATAAAACAGTTTTATGTATCAGATTAAGTAAAACAGATGTCATTGAAACCACAATGACAAACCATAACTATACCCAGAAAACTGTTGTTCCTACTTAAATAACAATAAGTTATTTAAATGGGTCAATTTGATTTGTCACATTATTTCAGTGGCAAAGCAGGGACATGCTAGACATCTCTTAGGGTCTACACTTGTTTAATTATTATTTTACATCACAAGCATTTATTGACTGTCATGGTAGCCATATATATTTGCAGAAAATAGTATTTTTTGCAAATATATACAAAGCCATCTGATGAGTTCCCTTGGCAGGGACGAAACAGTATTTAAACAAGCATTGCAAAGAGGCAATGCAAAACATGTGCAATATTACATTTTATGATAAAGCACCATAATATTTCTATAAGAAAGTAAGAGAGAGCACAATTGCCTTATTGCAGTTGTACATCTATGACTTAGGGTTGTACAAGGGTTTAAAAACTGTCGGATAGAATTTTTTGATATTATCATATTTTACACTTAGTTATTAGAGCATGCAAAAAATAAAATAAAAATTGGGGGTCACCATCCATATAAGCGTGAAATTTGTCAAGTAAAAATTGGCTGATTTGGTTGAAAGGGAAAATAAGCAAATTTTAACAAAATTTTAATTTATTTGAGTAACATCAGATAGATTTTATTAGAATTTGGTGAATTTTTAGTTCATACAATTTCCTTCATGAAAAAATTGGGGTCATCAAACTTATTTCAAACTTATTTTTGAGTAAATGGCAAAAAATGATTATTTCTATACAAATTATCTCCCCTTATTTAAACTTGTGATTTCTGAAAAGGTCAAATATTCTACATGGTTGCCCAATAAAAGTGGCATATTAGATCAAATTTAACTATTATGAGACATCTTAAATCATTTTGCCTACTTTCCCATTATGAATTCCATTTTTTGCCAGATGCTCAAGAATGATGTGCAGTTTTTTAACTCCCCTACTACCTTAAATTGCATAATTGCTACAAAATTCACTTATTTACATGAAATTTACCTTTTCTACACAATAAAAGGCTTATTGTTTTGTCTTGTGTCAAAATGTGAGTTTTTGGATGATAACTATAGGCCAATATGGAAATACCTATGCATTAATCTGTACGTCTCCATTTTACACTATATTAACGAGATCATAAGAAGTGAATAAGTAAATTTATTAAATGACTAAAAATACTTTCCGTTCTGATGGGATAAAAGTATACATAACTTCTAGTGAGAAAACGTAGATCAGGGGAAACCTGACGTCACATACCGTAATGTCACACCTCGGCGTGTACCCATATATAGTACCAGGGAAAATTTATTTTCCTAAAGTACAAAAAATGTCAAGACTAAGTATCAAAAAAGAGGGAAATGCAAAACCTGTCAAAGTTTTTGAACAATTATTCATTGATGACTTTTGATTTCGGTTAAAACCACAATTTAACACCCTGCGAGATCTGATATTCACCTCGGCCGTGACCGGCCATGGTAAATATCACATCTCTTGGGTTGTTAAATTGTGGTATTAACCTCATCAAAAGTCATTAATTGTATAGTATTAACTTACTGGCATAATATTCTCTTCATGACATCATATATATACTGCTGAACTATGGAACAAATAATCATTGTCTTTTGAATCAGTGAATACTGACTATTTTATTGACCTGGAAACACAGGTCTAAGTGATTATTGGTTTTCAGGTCAATAAAAATGTATATTACATATGGTATAAGTTTCTTTTAATCTCATTGGCTAATACGCTCACGTGATTTTAAGAATATTCAGTATATTTCAGCATTGTTTCTAATTTTAGGTATAATATTGACGTCATGTTTCTATTTTTAAGTATATTGACGCTATGTTCCTATTTTTAGTTTTATTGACGCTACATGTCTGGTTGGATTTTCAGACTAAAGTTGTTCACTAAGAAAGGTCTTATGAAAATAATATTGGAAAACGCTTTACACATTAATAGGAGATTCCGCCGGGGAAATAAAAGAGGATATTAAAATGTTTTTACAGAGCAACCACTGAAATTAATAAAAAAATATATTTAACAGTTGTCACACCTTTTATTTTTTATTGCACACTTCACCTACACACGCTAATAAAAAGGCTGACTTGTTTGTTTTTTTATTTGAAAATATTTATGAGAAATGTCAGCATTTATTTATCATGGCCCATGAGCACTCATCTAGCTAATAACCTATTCTAGATGATGGCAGATCCACATCCGCCTTCAAATAAAGGTTCTATTTCTATTTAAATTCCAATGTATTGACAAAACTTTCCTCAACAAAAATTAATGTAATGAAATACCATAAACTTCATATGTAATATAAAAATGATGGACTTTTTACTCTGTCAATATGTTAAATATGGACCTGTAAGGAATATATTGACCTCAGACTTCGTCCTCGGTCAATATAAATCTCACAAGTCCATATTTAACATATTGACTTCGTAAAAAGTCCATAATTGATAAGTATTCACTTCTGCAAAAATCCATAATTTTATATTATTGCACTTTTTAAAAACAATATTGAAATTGAATTAAAGTGAATTTGGTGCTGTCTTTTTGATCTGATCAGTCTAATGTTGATCAATGTTAAACAACCTTTTCCTACTTTGAATCACAAAAGACATCAAAGAAAGTGAGAACTTGTCAAATAAAGTTGATGTTAAGGTAGATCGATCCTAATAAAGATATCAGACAATTTTTTTTTTATTTTGAGATAATTTGTAGTTCTATGTCATTTTTTTTTCAAAAAATAAAATAAAAATGATATGTCACCGGTCATCTTTTCCTGTTATCAGGTTTTGAAAATCAGGCAAATTCAGTATTTTTCAGCAATATTTAGAAAGAATATATAGGAAAATGTGACAACATGTTGATTATTTAGCTTTCATATGAAATAAATGACTAAATACGGAAGTTACTGTGAATTTAAATTCTGCATATGCACATTTCGACAATTTATGTCTCTTCAGTGCAGATAAAATCTAAACGTGATTAAATGTCAGATAAATGTCAGATAGATTTTTTGATTTTTCAGAGATATATACTTTAGTTATGTGTTGAGCTGAAAAAATCTATATGTCACTGTTTGATTAAGAGAGATAGTTTATATAGTAATCGAAAGAGAAAATATTAACGGGAAAAGACAGCTAATTAACGAGAAACTATTAATATAATAATAATGTTAATTCCGCATATGACTCATGTTTCGCAAATGTGCCATTTATAAGTGTCGATCTACCTTAAGTTTATGAATTTGGTGATTAGCAACAGAAATATATTAGCTCGTAAAGTGGGGCTCAAATTGAACTTTAGCTTTGCATAATTTTTTATTTGTTAATTATTCAGGTTTTCTATCATTCTTTGAATATCTTGTAATATTCATAATAAAGAAGCAATAAAAATTAATTACCTTAGGCCATACAAAATTAATTAATTGGTTCTCAGGCAATTTTTCATTAAAACTGATGAGGGAGGGAGGTAATTTTTTTTTATCTTTTTATATGCTAAAAAATAGATGAGGCAGCTTTTTACATTGTAAAATCCACCAAAAATGTGGTGATGGAGGTGAATTTTTATTTTCACTTTATTGAAATGGCAAAAAGGGTCAATGAGGGGCTTTTTTCATGCCTCCAACTAGATGAGGGAGGACCTGTGAACCAATATTTTTTTTTTCATGGCCTTAATTATTCATACCATAAGGCACTTTAAAATTCTTACTTTTTTGCTTTCAGAAAAGGGGTCCTAAAAGTCTGCTCCCATTGAAAGAGGAATTCCTTCTGACTTTGATAAGACTGAGGAGAGGTTTTGAGGTGGAAGTACAATGTACTTGCTGATCTGTTTTGTGTTTCTCAGTCAAGTGTCAGTAGAATATTTGCTACATGGGTCAATTTTTTATACATGGAGTTAAAATTTTTGATTGCTTGGCCTTCCATGGAGCAGATAAGGCAGAGTTTGCCGAAAGCATTTAAATTTTTCCCCAAAACTCGAGCAATCATTGATTGTACTGAATTTCATGTTCAAAGACCAAGCTTACCATCAAGCCAGAGAGTAACATGGAGCTCTTACAAACATAACAATACTTTCAAATTGTTAGTGGCTATTACACCTACAGGGTCATTTTCCTTCATTTCAAAATTATGGACAGGATCGGCTTCAGATAAAAAAATAGTAAAAGAGTCAGGGTTTTTAGACAAAATAGAATATGGTGATGATATAATGGCAGACAGAGGATTTCTGATCAGTGGAGATTTAGCACTGAAGGGTGCTACACTTAACATCCCTCCATTTACACAAGGACGTCAGCTTAGCAGCAGAGCAACAACTAAAACCCGTCGTATAGCTCGTTCCAGAATTCAGGTTGAACGCTCAATTGGTGACTTAAAATCATTTAAAATCTTACATGGTATTATTTCTCTGAAACTTAAACCATTCTTAGATCAAATCATATCTGTATGTGCAAGTTTAACAAATTTAAGTCGGAAAAAGAATAAATAATTCAAATATGCTTACAAGTCTGCTAAAGTTAAAAAAGAAGAGGCTTCACATTTGATGAATAATTTCCCCTGAATATTAATACATTCCAAATTTCTTGAAATAGTTATAGAATTTAACTGAATATCATATAAAGTCTGAAAAAAATTAATAAGATAAGTTATTTTGCCCATTTTTGTTACACTTGACAACATATTCCCCTTTTTTTCAATTTCTTTTTACAAGATAACTCTTAAATAAGTTAGTCAGGGGTACTAAAACAAAACATATATTTTTCTTATTTTCTATTATTCAGAGTTTATTAAATAATGCACTTCAAATTTCAGTATTAAATCAAAATGTCACCAAACTTGTTTTTCCTGTAGAAACTTCAAAAGTAGTAAGACTACCTGGATTCTGACTTTTCATCACAGAACCATGCCTATGCAGTGCCATATGATCCTTTCATGTATAGTGACCGAGATCTGAACTTGTCTCTAAACTTGAATGTAACTCAATCCAGCAGAAAATCTAGGTCAAAGTTACCTACATTTGTTTTAATGATGACCTACCATCTGAGATGCATGCATATGCCAGTTTATATGATCATACAATAATTAGTGACAGAGATCTTAACTTGTCCATTAAGTTGAGTGTAGGTCAATCATATGCAAAGTTACCTTATCTTGCCTATAGATGCTAAAATACCATCAGAAATGCAAGCATATGAATTTAAATCAATCAAGCAGGACATATTGGTCACAGTGACACAATTCTGCGCATTGTTGCTGATCTACCATGAAAGATTCATGCATATGCAAGGTTATATGATCATACCATATATGTATTTTTATGTAATTTAAACTTTTCAGAGATACCAAATTTCATTGGAAGCTGTCAGTCAACCAAAAATGCACCTGCATGCAAAGTTTGATGGCCCTACCCTGCACAGTTCCAGACATACACACACAAATTATGATGTTGATGCAGATGCACTGACATGGACATTGAAAATAGGTTACTCCAATAGTCCCCCTTATTTTTGTTGAGTCAAACTGAAAATGGCTAAATGAAACAATGTCCAACCATATAAAAATTGAGATTATAGTCACATGAGCTGAAAATAATTGGACGTTTCTTACAATTAGATTGGCCAATAATATTTTGACGGAGTGCATAGTATTATCTATTACGTATATTACTGTTTACCTGAATAAGGGGCTCTTTCAACTCAACACTTTATCAGCCTTTTTTTTCCAACAAACAAACTTCAAGTTGCTTGAAATTAGTAATAATTATTTCTGCTTAAATAGATGCTTCGATATCATTTTATATCAGTCGGGTAGTTAAATGTATGAGCCATAACAATTAAAAGTGCATGATTCTTTGCAAATGTTATGTGGTAAAACTTGGCTCATAGTCCTAATGCCAGCCAATTTGATCATGAAATACCAGTCGGTCCTCTTGTGAAACAAATATTGAGAATTGTAACAGTTCCCTTTTTTATTTCTGGATTTTTCTGATCTGTGAGATAACATTTCATCGCAGACTGCTTAATTTTTTACCAATATGTTTTCTTTTTGCAATATTTATGTTCTTAAACTTAGATTTTGGTGGTGAAAAGGAGATTTTGGTGGTGAAAAGGAAATTTTGTAGATTTGCAAAGCAATAAGCCTAATACAAGACATACTAAAATTGATTGTAGGAGAAAATAAATACTTAAGGATGTTCACTAGTGGGAGGGTTCTTGTATATATTTAGCTTCCCCTTCAAATTAATTAACTTCCTTAACAAAAAAGCTTACCACTAATTAACAACATGTTGCCATAATAAGCCACAAATTTGTGGCAAACTTACGGCATTAGTTTGCCAGAAGCCATATAGTTTTGTAAAGCCCTTGGTTCCTCAGTTTTATCCATTAAAAGCATTTTAAAATTAGTCCCTTATTTTTGCTATATATCCATTTACTACACCATTAGCAGTATTTGACAAGACTTTCTTAAAAGTCCTTTTGTTTTGGTATATTACTAGGAATTCAAAATCATGGATACATTGTTAAAATAATCAAATTTTCAGAGCATTTTAGTTCTGTCAAATCCTTATGATTTTTTATTTCAATTTAATTACTCTTTTTCCAGTTTACTAACAGAGAAATAAGTATTGTATGAAATCATGCTTTTGTAAATTGATTAGCAAATGTCATAAAGATGTAAATGATTACCCTCCAAGTTTTCTTAAAATTAATTATGACTAATGTATAACTGTAGTTAATTCGAATGTACACTTATGTCAATACAACAATGTTATATCCAGGGGGATGGGCTTGCCCTACCCCCCTTAGGTTTGAAAATAATTAAAATTCCTGGGGGTTTTAATAAATTTGGTTCCAGGTCACCCTTTTGGAAAAATTATGGGTCAGGCCCCCTTTAGCAGAAAGTCTGGATCCACCACTGTACCATTATGGAAGTAGTTGAAATGGTACAATCTGCATGCAATGACAAATTCATATCACATTTATCATATATCACAGTCTCACTCTGCATGCAATGACAATTTCATATAACATGTTTCATTTATCACAGTCTTAATAAATGTTGTATCACAATGTTCATTTGGTAAATAGCATTACATTATATTGACAGCAACAACTAAATAAATACAAGCTTATATTCTAATGCAATGTCTTCTCTAAAATTCTAAATTCTTATTGCAATTGATGTTTATACCAATTCAGAAAGGTCAACATTAAAATGCCATATAAAACATAACTTGTAATACCATCAGTATAATCTGAGACATCTAAATTTCCATGCTTTACTGTCTAATATACAACAGTCGAAGGACATTGAGCTTAGTTTTTTTGTTACGAAAAAAACTTCAAGACACCTTTTTATAAAACAGATGGCTTATATATTCTATATTCTATTAAAATTAAGTTGCATTAGAATATTACTTTATTTGACAGTCATTTAAGGTGGTTCGGGTGTCTAAAACTGCACATTCATCCCGTGCATCTGATGGAAAATTGAATTTACCATAGAAATGTTGTTAAAATGATTCTGAATAATTTATTGATAATGGATAAAATGAATAAGAAACATTAATGGTGCTGTATATTAAACTTCCAAATGTGCTACTTTTTGAAAAGGTCTTATTTTTAAGGGGAGGTAATTGTAAAGAAATAATGAGAGAAAAAATACATTTCATTATTTTATCAAAAATATAATCCGTGACCCCTATTTTGTAAGTTATATTTCCTAAATCTTTTATTTCATTCATACCAAAAAAGAATTTTTTTTATTTTCTCCCCATATAGACTATATTTAAAAGCTCAAAGCCTTGCTATTTTCAGAAACTTCTCAGGGTTTGGTGAATCATTGATTTTTTCTAGAATTTTGAATTGAATTAAATATACTTTTAATCACAGAAAAATAAGAAAAATCTATCGTATTGTTTTTAGTCCCCCGAACTACCTTAATTTGAATAACAAGTATATTATTGTTGGTTGTAGAGAATGTCTTGATATAAAGTATAACTTCAGATACATGTACTAGTATTAATAAATATAAGCTATACTCCTATTGGGCTCATTCTATACAATCCAAGATATTTAAATGTAAACAAATTCTTGAAGAATCAGGAATTTTAAGTGAGTCTATCCTGATAATTGATGAAATTATTTCAACATGTAGCAAGACTCAAAGCAAACATTAGAACAACAATAACAGTCATGAGTATTCAATTTAGTTTCACAGTACTTGTAATAGAATAATTTATTCAAACTAATGAAGCAAAATTAGGTGAAACTCATTTTGCAACCTTTAAATCTACAGTTTAAGTCTCCAACATTTAAGTAGAGGCTCATACGAGCATGTATCGCTCACCTGATGACTGGTTTTATTCATTGTCACCAAGAGACCATATATTATGCATACTATATATCAGTTCACCAGATAATATAGTTTCTAAGAGGATATTCAAACATTGTTGCCATCTTGGATGAGGTACAAACATAAGTGAAACAAGCTTTAAAGGAAACCACCCAAGGACTATTGTGACAAAGTCTGGTTCCGATTGGCTAATTAGTTTCAGAGAAGAAGATCTTTGAATACATTTCCCATAGGGTTACTATGTTAAACTATGTTTCCCCCTGGCAGCCATCTTGGATGAGGTAAGAATATAAAAATCATAAACTTTGAAGGGGACCACCAATGGACTATCGTGATCAAGTTTGGTTCCAACTGACTCAGTAGTTTCAGTGAAGATCTTTGAATGCATTTCACACACCCTAAGCTTTTGTTAAACTATGTTCCTCACTGGCCAGGTACGCTAAAAGATAAAGTAAATGACATTCGATTAAATTTTTACTGGAAAAAACAATCATGTTGTCAGACAGGAAATAGAAACAAGATACCAATCCTCCTGAAACTAGATTTATACAAACAACATAGCATTTTTAACCTACACAATGAACCATGAATGAGGTTTGGTTTTCTTGTTCATTTTGGGTTTAGCGAAATCAGAAGGCTAAATTAACCCAAATCCCCCTCCAATTTAACCAGGTCCTGGGAGTCTAATTATTACTAGTACAAAAGTTCATGAACAAAACTCTTGAATTAGATCTGTAAATCATCAAGGTTAAGTCATATTCAAAATATCAAGTATATAAAAAAATAGTCTACAAAAAAGTCAGGAATAACGTTATTCCAGGAAACATTGAAGTCTTGAAACATGAATACAAACTGAAGTTAATACTCATGCAGGGTAGCTCACATACCAAACATAAAAATAATATTGCAAGCAATCTGGATAAATTCTGGAAAAAATGTTTTATCATCAAATAAACACTTGCTCCTAATCACAATTAATCGTCTTATATACCAAATATCAATTTAAAAATTAGACTGAGAAAGGGTTAAAAAAAGGGATCTCAAGAGCCTTTATTGATCACCTTGGCCATGGCTGACATAGAGATAAGAATTGCATTTCAAATTGGGTCCAATGGTAAATTGTTTTTTTTCAAAGGGATCATCTAATGACTATTGTGACTAAGTTTAGCTTCTAATTAGACTAGAAGTTTCTGAGAAGATCTTTGAATGTGTTTCACAAAGGGTCAAATGTTAAAGCTATGTTCACCTTTTTTGGTAGAGACCATCTTGTACCACTTTGACTAAGTTGGGTTATTAATCAGACTAGCAGTTTCTGAGAAGAAGATCTTTGGATGTTCCTCGCCAGCAGCCATCTTTGATGAGGTATGGACCTGCCAGATAACATTTTGGAAGGAACCATTTAAGACCATTGTGTCTATTATTTTTATTTTCAATTATTCAGAAATTTTCTTTAGATTCCTATCAATTTCAGTGAAAGTCAGTAAAAAAAAATAAAATAAAATAAAACCCTCCCACCCACCCCAGATTTTTTGTTACAGGTGGATGAGAATCTACAAAATAACTTGATAGTGCCTTAAGGAGAAACATTTTGCATAAATAATGTGATTCTGAATAAGATATGTATATTCATAATCTGTTATCAACTGAAAAGTCATATCACATAACACAAAACTTTTACATATAAAACCCCAGTCATGGGTGCACTTAAACAGGTATACCCCATGTTAAAGTTTTAAATACAGGAGCTCTATAGAATAATAGAGAATGTTTTTGAGTAGATCCACTAGAGGATTCACTGTTTCTATATCTAACAAAAAGACATTCTTTCTATATGTAATTCCCATTGCATCAGACATATTTTATATATATTTCTATAGGTCCAATATTCTGCTATTGTTTGAAAGAGTCTACTACAAGGAATATAAATGTAAAATATGAAAGCCCTATCACTTACCATTCAAAATATATAACCAGTGTTAACTTTTCAGAAATCATTTTTATATGTCAGTGTCAAATAATCAAATATTCTGGTTCCAACTGAAAGGTCTTGGTACAAGGTCTGCACAGGCAAGGTATGAAAGTCATAACACTTTTCATTCAATAGATATACCAAATGTTAAAGTTTTTCTTTTTTTAGTCCTTCTTATGCCAAGGTCAAGGTTATGAGGTTCAATGTTTTGGTGTTGTTTGAAAGGTCTTAACACCCAAAATACACATGCAAAATATGAGAGGTTCATCACTTACCATTCAAAAGATATATCCAATGTTTAAGTTTTTTGTAGACAAACAGACAGACCAAAAACTATATGCTCCTCCATCCATGAATCTTTGATTTGTGAGGCCTAAAAACAGAAAAGAACAGTATATAAACATTACCCCTCACTTATGCTTGATAGCAACCTTGGTATAACAAATTTTTCATAGAATAATTTAAGTTTCAAAACCATTGATTCATAAAAACTTTTGTCAAAGTGGACTGTAATAACATGAATGCCCTTCAAGGTGTTAATTAGATCACATTCCTCAAGTTTGTAAATACCCAGTTGTCCTTGTATCTGATGGTAATACTCACTAGATGGAGAGAGTTTCCATGTATCTCCATCCAAGTAACAGCCTTTCTTAATAGAAACATCCTTTGGATTTCCATTACGGAGTGCAAACGGGCATTTGATTTCAATTAATTTCTTGTGATGGCATGAACACTTAACAAGACCATCACTACTACACCCTATAAAGGGATGTTCCTCTGATACAAGCAAACCTGTTTCCATAATATGAAAGCCTAGATGCTTTTTTCCCTCACTTATTCGATACAATTCCCTTGCTTTTGGCTCCTTCCGCAAACCCCAATCCATACAAATTTCCTGAAATTTTGTTACAGACTTATTTTGTCCCATAATTCTATCAACAATTTTTATGTCTTGACTGCTGCAGCAAACCTCCTTAAAAGAGGAAGCAGTGATACGGCCTTTTCTCATTTCAAACCATAAGGGGTTGTAACTTTGACCTGACGTTGCCGCGCTTATGTCATCTATCTCATTTTTATTATATTTAATATGTGTTATTATATTTGAGGCAACATCTGCAGAACAAGAAATATTTGTTTCAATAATTTCTGATATTTTTTCAATGATAGACAGAGATGCAAAATCTTTATGATCATTCTTTTTTTCATTTTCTTCATTCATGTCCATAGGTTCTTTTAAAAAGTCCAGCACCCGTGCATCTGGATTTACCTATAGACAGACAAAAAACATCAGGATTTATCTACTGACAGACAAAAAAAAATCTGGATTTACCTATTGACAGACTAAACCAGAGGCTCCCTGGAGCCTATATCGCTCACCTAGCTTTCAGTTGCCACAATCAAGCTAACATTGTAAATTATACAGTTGAACATCAATCTCTCAAACTTTGGTAGAGCAAACACCACCATTAACTTGGACTCTAGTTTAAGTCTGATCATGTTTTACTTTACTTCTTTGTTGGGCTATGCTGCTTTTTTGGCAAAAATTGTCCTGCTAAGGACCACTTATTTGACACCAGTCTTGAAGTCCAGGCATCATCTGGAAAATGGCAGTCAACAACAATTTTTAACACCATATCTTTAAATTACGACATCAATATCTATTTGGAAACCAAATTTCATTGAAATCGGACAATGTTGAATTTTCCTGGCTTTTTGGTGACCATTTTGAAAATGGCAGTCAATAAACAATTTTCAACACTGGTTTTGCAGTGGCGACATCAATATCCACTTGGAAACCAACTTTCATTGAAATCAGACAATGTTGAATTTTCCCGCCTTTTTTGACGCAAATTTTGATCTACGGACCAATTGAACACAGTTTATACACTGCATACCCTGGTGATGATTCAGGCAAAGTTTGGTTACAATTGGCCCAGCAGTTTCAGAGGAGAAGATTTTTGAAAACATTGACAGCCAGACAGATGTCGGACGCAAAGTGATGGCAAAAGCTCATATGGCCTTTCTGGCCAGGTTAACTATAAAACAAGTAAAGACCCTAAAAGATGTCTCACCCGTCCCTGCTGGGCTCTAAATTGATGTGAAATATAAGTGAACTATTCAGAAAAGTGAACATGCTCACTAGACCGTGAAATTGAGGTCAAGGACAAAAGTCACCTGAAAGACTGACATGTACTACCCAAGACTAACCTACATACCAATATTATCAACCTACCACTTCTAGTTATTGAGAAATGGACTTAAGCAGAAAAACTTAACATGGCCACTAGACAGTGAAATTGAGGTCAAGGACAAGTGTCACCTGCCAGGCTGACATGTACTACCCAAGACCAACCTACATACCAAATATTATCAACCTACCACTTCTAGTTATTGAGAAATGGACTTGGGCAGAAAAACTTAAAGTGGCCATGAGACCATGAAATTGAGGTCAAGGACAAAAGTCACCTGCCACTAGACCGTGAAATTGAGGTCAAGGTCACATAACTTTATGTCCGTCAGGTAGCACTTAATTAGTACTACCAATATGATGTTCCTTCATCAAAGGGTTTTCAAAATATCCTGCATTTAGTAAAAGTTAACGCGGTCGTCATACTTTGCACGCATATGTCTCAAATTTGCGACTTTCGCCGCAGGCGAGACAAAAAGTAAAACAAAAAGAGTTTGATCTTGGTAAAATAATTCATTTCAAAATATATGAGAGCCTAAATCTCAAATTAAATAAAAACATACGTTGTATATATGTAAAATGAGATTAGGAAATATCTCAACCTTTTATGGCATTAAAAGGTTGATTGAAAAGAAAAAAAATCATGCAGATTTTATAGCTTACAAAGTTGTTTGTATCTATAGAAAATCAAATCATAATGTAAAGGCATATTGAAAATTAAAGGGGCAAAAACCTTTATTTAAAAAAACGAAGTTCTACACAAAAATCATTCAACTGGAACTAAATTTGAACTTGCTCAGTAACTCATAAACATACAATCATATAACATCTAGCAAACATCAAATCAACATCAGTCTGTGCCTTTAGCCACTAGCCCTACGCCCGAGACTAGTAAAATCAGTCTCAGGATACCCAACAATATACACATCTACATATGATATCCTTGCTACATACAAAATTTCATGAAATTCTGTTGAACAGTGACAGAAGACTTGTGCTTACAATCATATGGTCAAAACACCTATAAATTTCCAAGTTCAAAAGGGCATAACTCCTGGAAAAAATGCATGAGGAAAAATCCCCAACAATATGCACATCTACATATATGTATGATGGTCTAGCTACACACAAAGTTTCATGATATTCTGTTGAACAGTTAGTGAGGGGTTGCGGTTACATGATCTGGCAGCCGCCCGACCGCCAGATCGACTGCCTGCCTGCCAGCCTGAACGTGCGACCGCCGTACATTACCATTTCAATAACCAGATTTCCCAACGGGAATACCTGGTTAAAAAAGGCAAACTGTATTTATCATACAGAAGCCAATAGTCAAACTCTTTTTATCATACAGGAACCATGTGTGAGACAGTTGAACAGACAAAAGGAATTCTTTATGGGCTTAGCTTTTTAAAACCAACATCTTAAGCCAATATCAAAGTTATGCTTATATCAAATTTAACTGGACTTTTGGACATTTATTATATATGTAAAGTTCTACCTTACTCATCTCTTCAGCAAACTTTACTATGTCTTCTCCTGTGGGCTCTGTTCTATCATTTACTTCTCTAGGATCAAAAAATGTTTCATTCTCTGGATAGATATTCTGCCTACTAAATAGATGTTAATTCTTTTTTTTAGTTTATTTCAATACTCAACAACTACACATTTTTACCAATGTTAAATACAAGATATTGCGAAATGCTGTTCAGTGCTAGTCAGAATATTTGTAACAAGTTTGTTCATTAATTTTTGAACAAATATAAGAAGGCAATTTCTTCCAAAAAAAAAAGGTTCTCAAGAGAATGTATTGCTTAGTAATTTTCCAACTAATTTGATATACTGCAGTGCTATGTTAATTTTTCATGAAGAATCTGTTGCAAAAGACTGCATCGAAATTGGACTATTTTTTTTTTAATTTGCCCTAGGCCATTTGGGACTCCAATAACTACTATCTCATGAACAGTACTTTCTACAAAAAGTTTTTAGATTTTTCTGTGACAGTTTGGTTTCCTATAAAGCTAAATAATTGTTTATTTCAAACAATAAATCAAAATTTAACTGAACCATTTCAGTTGGCAGAAAAGTTTTGTATAGCAAGATTGGGCACCTGGTGGGAATGGGTACTAAGCCAGTACATGTCACAGTACATTGACAAACTACAGATTGCAAAATTTCATATGAGTGCACTGAAAGACTTTTTAACACAGTAGTTCAGATAAAATCATTGAATAGTTTCTCAGGGGGACTGGGGCCATCTTGTTTGGGGTACAAACTGAATGGACAGTTCTTAATAGGAGAACTACCCAGGGGCTATTGTTACCAAGTTTGGTTTCCATTTGGCTCAGTGATTTCAAATGAGATACATGTTATATTATGCCTTACAGACAATGGATGCAAAGTGATGGAAAAAGTTAATTCATAGAATGAAATAGAAATTACTTTTAATATAAACATTTACGTTAAAACTTGCTTATAACCATTTATGGTAATAAATGCTTGTGAATTTCTTTTGTGCAGACAGTATTTGCACTTGTAATTATATTATTAACATGGTTTAATTAGACATAAGTAAAGAATATTGCAAAAGAATCCACTTTCAATTTGCACACCTGGACTGGGTTGCACAAACGTCAATTAAATTCTTAAATAACATATTTAGATACATATCTACCTTATTATAGAGCAAAAAAAAGAGCTGAAAACTCGGATCGTGAAGTTGATTCATTGGATTTTATAGATAAATCGCCAATTGAAAAATTACATCTGCAATTTTGCAAATATATATTAGGTATTAATAAAAAAGCATCCAATTTAGCTTGTAGAACTGAACTAGGAAGACTTCCAATAGAGGCTGATATAAAATGTCACTCTTTATTGTATTTAAAAAGACTTTTTTCTAATAATATAAATCCTATTTTAAAAGAATCTTTTGAATTATCTCAAAATTTAGACAGTTCTGGAATATATACATGGTATTCGTATGTTAAAGATATAATGACAGAAACAGATTTAGTTGTTGAAAATTCAAGTGAAAAAAATATTAGTAAAAAATACACAAATAAAAATGAAAAAACAAAGATTAAAAATAAATTAAAATCTTATTATGAAAATTTTTATTTAAATAAAATTCATAAACTTGAAGATAAAAATAAACTAAAATTATATAAATATATAAAACAGTCCATAGCCAAAGATTACTACTTGTCCTGTGCAAGATTTGAATATCGAAAAATTATTACAAAATTTAGAGTAAGTGATCACAATCTTTTAATTGAAAAAGGCAGATATTTAAAGATTCCTAGAGAAGAAAGATTATGTAAAAATTGTAACGTAATAGATGATGAAACACATTTTATATTAAATTGTTCCATTAATAGAACTCTAAGAATAGATTTTATCAGCTTCTTAAATAATGATATCAATTTTTGTGAATTAAATGAAAATGAAAAATTAGTTTATATCCTCAACCCATCCACCATAGAGCTTGTGAATAATTTAGGTTCCTTTCTGAAAAAGTCATTAGAACTGAGGGCAGGGGAATCATAATATCATTTGCTCATTGTTTATTATTTTATTGTTTTTATATTGTCACATACATGACTTTGTATATATGACAAATAAAGTTCTTGTATTCTTGTATTCTTGTATTAAAGTTAATTGACGTTTAAATTTTAAGTGTAAATTAATTTGGTTGAATTTGTTAAGGATTTAATTTACACTTAAAATTAAACCTTAATTGACGTTTGTGCAACCCATATACTTTCATATCAAAACATTGACATGAAATTCTGCTTCAAAGGGGTTCAGTGTGTTTTGATAATTTTCCAAATGTTCCAGACTGAGTCTGAAAAAATATCTTAAGAGGTTGGTCCTATGTTATGGCTGGCACATGGTTAATTTTTTCACACCAAATTTTTGATGCCATTCCTTATTTTACTGACTTTGAGGTTTGAGCAAGGATCATTGTTGAAGGCAAGATGAAGAGCAACAATTAAAGCACTGTTGCATTAATAATTTATACAATGTATTTGTAGAGACTTTGTCTCATGTGAAGTAACTCTATATCCTTTAATTGTTTATTTTTGACAAAGAAATTGAAACCTTTGATACAAAACAAATTTTAAAACAGCCTTAATAATAAATAAATATATACCTATACCGAGCTTTTACAATTTTTAATTTGGATATTGGTACTGGTTCATCATGAGACATTGGTCTCTTTTTCCACAAACAAGGTCCATCAGTAACAGACTTGCTTTCATGTCCTTCTATAGCATATAAGCTGGCAGCTACATGCCTACATGCACCATCTGCCCTAAAACATTTAATTCTTAATTGTTGCTTTGCTTCAAATTAACATTACAGTCATTTGTTAATAAAGATTTTTTTTTCTCATTTATTGAATAAATTAATATATTCAGAATCATTTTGTTCTGCAGTAAAATTCTGCTTGTGTAATTATTATATTGTCATCAAAATTGCATTATCCTGGAGGAGGCACAGGGCAATCTCCCCCGTTTGCACCAGCAGTTAATTACTTGTACAAATATTCATGATATTATGCCTCATACATTTAATAAATAAAAACTAGCATGTTAAAGATTATATTGACACATTATAAAATTTATTCACTATTGTCATTACTATTCTTCAGAAATCAATCAGTTTCACCAATTTTTTCTGAAATTTATTTCTATATGATTAAGCTATATAAGCTGAAAAGTAAGTATGCACAAACAACTAATTGGAACAATAATTCAAATCATAAATAAATACAATCAACTGACATTGCTTTTGTAGTGATTATCAGTACAAGTAATTTTAGTTTTATGGCCCTGGGTGGGAATCGAACCCACATGCCAGGAAATGCAATTCCGATCCAGTTCTTTCCTGAATTATTTCTAAATCTAAAAAAAATCCACTTTTTTCCCCAAATTGTCTAAAAATGCTTCATAATTAGGTATGCTATATATGTGACTAAATTGTACCTTTCAACTGACGTTTCATAGACACAAAAACTTGAGCGGTATATCTTTCTTCTCATGGCAAGTTCCATACTAGTCTTTACTTTTACAAGAGGGTGAGAATACCCTTTAATATCGACCATGAAACAGTTTTTATCTGCTACCGTAAACATCTTAAATGGATAAAATTTTTACCGTCTTAAATGAATAAATTTTTACCGTTTATCGCAAAAAATCTCCGCGATTCTTAGTGTCTTTTAAAAAAGTACTGTTTAAATAATTTGGCTGAAAGTTTTTCTGTTAACCTTCAAAAGTTTATCACCCTCCTCATAAATATTAATTCCCATGTTGTATTGGTATGCCAAAAGCACACAATCATGAACCACATACACGATCATTTAACTTTACCATGTTTACAGTGATTGTGTATTTAATTTAAACACATTTACTTTGGATTTGATTCTCGCTGCAAAAGCTATTGTAAGTTAATGTTCTTAATCACTGTCAATTATGAAGCCCATCAAGAGCTTATAAATCATCATGTAATGATAAAACTAAAAAAACAAACAAAAGATTGATTTTTATTGATTGGTTGTGATTTTCTGTATAACACAAACACATATTGAGAAGGAAACAAGAAATATATCATAAACAGTCATACTATACATGTATATAATATAATAAACTTTCACCCACACAACATCCCTTGTTGGAAAGGCAATCTCAATATACATGTCTCTAATTCAAACCTTTTTATATACAATTAAAACAATCATCACTTCTCAGTTGGAAAGGGGGGGGGGGGTAAAAATGCATAGAAAACAACACAAGTTGACTGAATCTCTATGTATTAGCTGTGCTTACAGCAGGTGACACAAACACTCACCCTGGCAATATAGCTAGGGGAGCTGAAAAAAAAAAGAAAAATTAAACATATG
>MJUU01057370.1:74783-90930 GCA_002080025.1 Modiolus philippinarum | reverse complement strand
CCACTTTGCCTCGAATTAAATGCCTTTTCCCTAAAATAATGTTTATCACGGAAACTTTGTAAACTATTTCCGTTAAATGTATGCTAACCACGATGCTAACGTATTTATTTTTTCATCGTAACGAATTGATCACATGATAAACTATCCAATTACAAAAATATTGAAATTCTCATGGATATAAGGTTCATTTGTCTTAAGTTGAAAACTGTCCTTCCATATTTTCCCGGTGCATTCTATTTAAATTTATGTGAATAATGTGCTNAAAATGAGCAAACTTTGCCCTCAGTTGTTGAAAATCAAGCATGGTGACCCATACTTTTTATCGCAGATTTCAGGTTAGTATGACTGGTTCTTCAATAAAATCTCATGGTTGTTTATCTGTAAAGAGGACTTAAAGTTTACACTTGAAAACCTGGAAAATTAAGAAACCTAGATTTCTTAACAAAAAATATGTCATTTATGGTTTAAAAATAATATTAAACAGGTGGCTTGTTAATGTTAAGATATAATCAAGGAAACTCTAATGTTCTGAAGTTGTCAAAACGCTCTCATGTATTTTATATTATCATCAATAATTTGCATTGATTATTTATGGTACATAATGCCCTGGCAACTGCAAACTTAATACGCCCCATTTTTCGTCAGTGTCTTTCTTGACATTTACATTAAAAGGTAAAAGAAACTCTTCCGAAAGACTATTGCAATTTAACCATGGCCATAGATATATTATCTACAATATACAACACACAAAACCAATAATACTTTCTCAGTCCTTATGATAAAATTATCATTTTAGAAAACCAAAGATATGTAATGCATCATTATCCTCCACTTTTATTCATTATATTATATAATATACACCATACTCTCATCATTCTATTTCCATGTCAGAAGCTTAGAAGAATATTTTAACCCCATGTTTTTTTTTAAGATTAAATTCGCCAACAGGTTACAAAATCCATGGATTAGTTTATTTATATTTGGAAATTCAAGCATACTTTTGATAACTAATTCCTCGTTATGTTTCATTATCTCAAAGAGCGTCATATTGTGTGTTTATATATTTCCAATAATTCCAAGATAAGTAAAATATGCTATAGACAATTTATATTTCCTGTCGCTCTTTGAAAATTATGCCATCAAACTTTGAATCAGAATTGTCGACGTATATCAATATTTATATACATATATTTGCATGTCTTCGAAAAATCTCCTGTATAATTGTTTTCAACTACTACTTAGCTAGTGGAGAAATTTCCCCACACACCTTTGTCAGCATCTGAAAAATTTTGTCCAGATCTTTTGTGGGGAAATTTCTCCACTCATTTGATTTTCAACAAATTATTTATCTGATGAAAATTTGTCCAAAACTCACGCGGGGAAATTTCCCCAAAGCAGTTCTTAAAAACTGTCATCGAATTTAATGTAAGAGCAATTACATTTTAATGTCGAAGGTAAAGTATGAAAAGCTTTCCACCTCCTGGGGAAATTTCCCCGGCAAACAGGTTCGAACAAGTTTTGTTGGTATTGACATTGCCCCAGTGAAATTAAACATGGCATGTACTAAGTAATATTTTTTCAGTATTCAAGTAAAAAGTTTATCAATTCAATTATCGTGGGGAAATTTCCCCCGCTTGGGTTTTATGCAATGTCAGCGATGTATTTTTGCCTCATGTAGTGATGCTTACATCTGTTAATACACGATTTCTTAAGCGGGGAAATTTCTCCGCGGAAGGTTAGAAGTTATATTCATTCATATTCCCTATACTTTATTTTGTTTTGAGGTTTAATGATTACAACATATTTTATTCTTTTGGGGGTAATTTCAACACAATATGCTAACATCGTGTGGGGCAATAGCCCCACTTGTATCGTTAGTTTGTAGAAAATATCAAAGAAATGCAGAAATGTTACAAAATTTAGTTACCAATAAAAAAAGAGAATAAAATAGAAATTCTCTTTTTCAAATAGACAGCGTTATTCATTTACTTTTTCGATTTTCATTTAGTTATTCGGAAATTTTCATTTTTACATTCATTTACTTTTTCGATATTCATTTACTTATTCGGAAATTTTCATTTTTACATTCATTTACTTTTCCGATATTCATTTTACTTATTCGATTTTTATTTACTTATTCGGAAATTTTCATTTTTACATTCATTTACTTTTTCGATATTCATACGAATGAGAAGTAGTCTACTTTTTCCTTTTTCCTTTTTCGACATTCAAATTTCAAAATTATTCTAAGTCCAAAATGTGCGTATAAGCATATAACACTATTTTCACATTCCTTTACTTTTTCGATATTCATTCACTTATTAAAAAAAGTCATTTTGACATTCATTTACTTTTTCGATATTCATTTACTTATTCGATTTTCATTTACTTATTCGGATATTTTAATTTTTACATTCATTTACTTTTTTGATATTCATTTACTTATTAGATTTTCATTTACTTCTTCGGAAATGTTCATTTTTAAAATTCATTTACTTTTTCCATATTCATTTACTTATTCGATTTTTATTTACTTATTTAGAAATTTTCATTTTTACATTCATTTACTTTTTCGATATTCATTTACTTATTCGAAAAAAGTCATTTTGACATTCATTTACATTTCCGATATTCATTTACTTATTCGATTTTCATTTACTTATTCGGAAATTTTCATTTTTACATTCATTTACTTTTTCGATATTCATTAACTTATTCGGAAGTTTTCATTTTTACATTCATTTACTTTTTCGATATTCATTTACTTATTCGAAAAAAGTCATTTTGACATTCATTTACTGTTTCGATATTCACAGATTTACTGATTTGATTTTCATTTACTTTTTGAGAAATTTACATTTTTACATTCATTTACTTTCCGATATTCATTTACTTATTCGATTTTCATTTACTTATTCGGAAATTTTAATTTTTACATTCATTTACTTTTTCGATATTCATTTACTTATTCGAAAAAAGTCAATTTGACATTCATTTACTTTTTCGATATTCATTTACTTATTCGATTTTCATTTACTTATTCGGAAATTAAAAAGTAAATGAATGTCAAAATGACTTTTTTCGAATAAGTAAATGAATATCGAAAAAGTAAATGAATGTAAAAATGAAAATTTCCGAATAAGTTAATGAAAATCGAAAAAGTAAATGAATATCGAAAAAGTAAATGAATGTCAAAATGACTTTTTTCGAATAAGTAAATGAATATCGAAAAAGTAAATGGATGTCAGAATGAGTTTTTTCGAATAAGTAAATGAATATCGAAAAAGTAAATGAATGTAAAAAGGAAAATTTCCGAATAAGTACATGAAAATCAAATAAGTAAATGAATATTGAAAAAGTAAAGGGATGTAAAATGACTTTTTTCGAATAAGTAATTGAATATCGAAAAAGTAAATGAATATTAAAATAGTATTATATGCTTATACACACATTTTGGACTTAGAATTGTTTTGAAATTTGAATGTCGAAAAAGGAAAAAGGAAAAAGTAGACTACTTGTCATTCGTACCGGACATGGACGAATGTGTAAGTTTAGCTCGTAAGGACATGGTGGGTATAGAAACAAGATTTAGGGTATGGGGTTTTATTATATCACAACGACTGTGTAAAGATGAATTAAAGGTAGGATCTAGGGCTACCGGGAATAGACAATAAATGGGTTGAAATTCGTAAGTAACCTAATACAACCTTACTGTGCATTTTGTATAACGGTCAGGAACGTTTTGATCCTTCTTCATCGATCCATTAATTCAGCATACGATTCGACTCCGAACATTTGTATTCCTTGTGATTTAAACATTAATTTTCTTAACCCTACTCTTAGATATGTTATTGACCTTATGGTTATGGTGAATGAAATGATATGATACGAAATGATATGAAATCATATGGAGTAAATGTGTATGAGACAAACCCTCTACAAATACATGGTAAAAACAAGCAAAGGAACAACGCTTTTATTGTTGTTCTTCATCTTGAACTTACTATGAGGCCTTCAACAATGAGCTAAGCTCATACCTCATAGTAAGTTCAAGACAGTCCCTAGCACCGGTTTGCGCGGAATTCTTTGCTTATCGTCGAATAACGCTACATCGATGTCTTTTCTGGTCATGGATGCGGGATTGTCAACAAACATTAAATACAATATAGGATATAGGATTTATGCAGGCAAAGTGCTCTTACAATCACTGTCATCCGTCTCCCGACAAAAGCACTAGAGGACGATTACAACATAAAGACAAACACAGGGCACTGATTGGAGATAAACGGATTGGATAACTTTATACGTAGACTGACACATTTTACACTGTCCTGCATAAATCCTATATCCTATATTTGTGTCTGACAGAATGACACTATCGAATCTGGCACTGTCTTGATAGATGAACATCGGTAATCACGACAGCACGTTTATTCAGATCAACTGTAATTTTAAATTGCAAAATTGTTGAACTGAATCATCTGAAACTATCATCACGAAAATTATGGGTTGTTTCGTTAAAAAATACTGAAACTGACTGGGACCATATTATCATTAAAGACGAAACTATAGATAATGATTGTATCAACTTCACAATTTGTTTCAAACAGATAGTGATAGGTGAGAAACATTACTGTTTGAAGAAGCTCGAACTGTTACTTGACTAACAGCCTATGTCAGTAGTGAATAATTGTGTCATTAAATTGGATGAAAAAAACTCTTAATTGGAGAGAGCGAAGAAAATTATTATTTTATTTTTATTATTAATTCACAATGGACAGCCTCTCTTACTTGAGAGACTTACTACCCCCATTAGTCAGTAATGCTACCAATAACCCTGTGAGAAACAGAGAGGATTAAACCATTCCAAAATGTTGCCCTACACTTTATCAATCTTTCTTTATACCGTCCACTATCCGTCTGTGGAACAGCTTAGACACTAGCACTAGACACTGTAACATTGTTAAAACTTATCAAAATTCACCAAAACGTATGGTACCACTACCTCCAATTCTCTAATAGGGTGGACGATTTAACATTTGTGTGCAAAATGTAAAATACGATCTTTTTCGACTTAACATTTCAATTTTAACTGCTAATGTGGATATTACAGGGAAGATAGCAACCATTATATTTTAACTGTCCAATTTGTAATGATAAAAGACATCAATGTATTATGTTCTGTCGTCAAAATTATCCACGTTGCAATGTAGAGATATTACTTTTTGGTAATTTAACACAAGATTTAGATATCCACTAAGTTGGAACTATTCAAACATTCATTAATAACAGTAGGGGATTGACAGTGTGAGGTTGTGCGACTTTCCAAACAAAACCAACAAAAGAAATAAACAACAATAATAAAGAAATACTATTTTCTACTAAATTTGTTGAAGTTATTTGTCATCCGATCAATGTAAATATTTTACGAATGGATGTGGAGTAAATGAACAAATAAAAAATACCGAAATTACTGTCAATTTATTTTCTGCATATGCGCATTTCGACAACTTATGTCTCATCAGTGCAAATAAAACCAAAACATTGGGAACTCCATTAACCGAAAAACGTGTACAAGCTGATAGAGAACAAATAACCAAAAGGATCTAAATAGAAAGCCAAAATTCAGCTAAGTACAGAGCTATGCATGAGGGAGATACTCCTTAGTTCTAAACAAAATTTTGTAAAATTTAGATATTGCAAGTTTAGTTAAATCGGTTTTCTGGTCAGCACCGAAGTATTGACTACTGGGCTGGTGAATACCCCCGGGGACTAACAGTCCACCAGCAGAGGCATCGGCCCAGTGGTAATAAATAAAAAATACCGAAATTACTGTCAATTTATTTTCTGCATATGCGCATTTCGACAACTTATGTCTCGTCAGTGCAAATAAAACCAAAACAGGAGACCATAACACATATGTTAACTCCAACTGCAATAATTTTAATGAGCTGTATGGCCATTTCGGAAATTATTTCTCATCAGCAACACTAGAACCTAAACAAAGGAAATCCATAATTTAAAAAAAAATGTTTAAAATGCGTTGAACTAAACGAAATCCAAATAATCAGTAATATCAAATACCTGTATAAATTGTTAAGTTTGTGTAATTTAATTGAATAATATGATGATAGAATAGTTTTAAAGCAACAGAACATATTCGTGCTTATTTAAATAATAACATTGCGTTTTACATTGACGTTGCGAAAATTGTAGCTAGGATGATGGACAAAAGTGCACGACTCGAAGGGAATGCATTGTTCTCCATCACACTGACTAATATTTACACAACATTGGCATTATTATAACACTGATCGTTGACTATTTTGAAAAGTTACGTTGCTTCAAAGCAACTACATGTACATGGAAAAGAGGTCGGGTATAGTTTAATGTCGTTGTTTCTCCTGGTAAAATAGGATTGTTGATAATTCTATTTCCTCTCCAAGCACTTCTAGGTGGAAATATGCATTTTTATTAGCATAACAAGTATCAGTGGGATGATATCAGATTGCCTCCGTTGTTCGAGATATACGGCGGGTGTCTTATAGGAAACAGGAGATGCTTAGTCTTCCTGTGCACCTGACCTCACCCATGGCTTTTTATTGGTATGTGTTGTTCATCATGTGTGTGTGTGTCTTCATTTTTCTTTTCTGTGCCGTACTCATGTTTGTCTTTATAACTTTGTTTTTTACGTCGTTGGATAACTTGACGCTGCAGCTGACGTCACTCTATTATTTAGGTAGCTTAAGATTGTGATTAGAAGTCAATGTTACCTGGTCCATGGGTTGAATTGAAGAAAGTTTCGAGACAATCCGAGATAATGGCTTCATAAAGGTCTAGGGTTGTGATAAAGATTAGTGCTACAGGACACAGAATTGAATCTGTGTCAGATATTCCTATGCGATCCTGTATCCATTTTTAAGTGTCATTGATGCAGCATTGGCCGACTTCTAGCAATGAATGCTGCTCACATCGATGCTAGGGGCCGTCTTGAACTTTCTTTGAGGAATGGAAAAGCTCATACCTAATGGTAACTTCAAGAACAATAAAAGCGTTGTTCAGATGTTTTGTTTTACTATGTATTTACACCATATCCCTTCATTGTTTATTCCATATCGTATTTTGTTCAAAACATATTCTAAACAAAGATAACTTGTTATTAGCTCCATTATAAATATTACAGCTTTGATATCAGTTTTAAATCTTCACTTTGGTGAAAGCATGTTATTGATTTGTAAGTTAAATGGACTTGATGTCACATGATATTTACCTGTATGATGTATATACCTGTATAATCTTTCATTCAAAAATGGCAACTATGGCTCAGGCCTTGGTAACCAGTTGTGAGATTTGCAGCAGTGCTCCAGGAATCGAGTATTGCTTAGACTGTAAACAGTATTTTTGTAGTAATTGTAAGTCATTACATAAAAAGCAAACAGTTTCTAAAAATCACGAGTTTAAAAGTGGATCCAGTGTAATCCAGGAAGTAAAATGCAAAGAACACAACGAAGATTTCGCCCTTTTGTGTACAAGTTGTGATGTTCCCGTGTGTACCAGGTGCGTTGCGGGGAAGCATGTTGGTCATAAAATGGCCAATATTGATGACACAATTTACAAACTGAGAGAAACAACTACTCATGAAATTCGCACTAAACACGACCTCGTCATTTCAAATCTGCAGAAAATGGAGCAAGGGCTCGCAAAGTTTGAGTCCGATGTTACATCCGTTATAAACAAGATTAAGGAAGACGGAAACAGAATAAAAGCTATAGTTGACAGGGAAGTACAGAAAATGATTCTGGCTGTAAAAGAAAGGACTGGACGACAGAGGGAACAACTATCTAATTTTATTTTTAGCACAAAAAGATCAGTCGATGAGACAAAGACTTTGGAAGAAAGAAGAAAAAATTTGCAGCAGAATTGGGAAGATGCTGGATTATTTTTGAAATTGATAAAACTGAATGAAGACATGTCAGCATTACAAATAGCGCCATTACCAGAATTTCCGTCAATCAAGTTCTCTTCCAAATCTATAACTGATAATGACGTCATCAATCTGTTCGGTACATCTAATTTACAGTAAGTATACATCAAGTAGTCTAACAAAGTATATGAATCATGATTAAAACAATTAGCAATCTTTTTATGTAACATTGCATTAAAAATTTGAGGAGACACATCCAATTAATATAAGCTTTATAATACCGATAAAAAAGGCTTTTTAACATCGGTCAATTATATTTTACCTGAGAGAAAAAAAACATAAGTGTTTGATTTCAAAATGCAGTACTGTTGTATACTGTTTGCCGTACTCATGTTGTGTCTGTTTCTTTGTTGTTTCCGATGTTGCCATTGTCCTTGGATTATTCGTTTTGGATTGACAGTTCGCTTCTCACGTACTTAAAAGTGCTATGTTTTTAAATTTCAATGTATAACATTATCATTCATCATGATATATCTTAAATGATATAAAATTTCAAACAGGTCTTAGCTGACACAAATGATACAGAATTATATATAGCATAACATTATCCATGCATCACACTTCACATCGTCTCAATTAATTGTTTGAATCCATGAAGTTGAGGCAACTTTCAGCAGTATTTGATATTCAGTTATCTGAGTACCAGGAAACTTACAAAATGTATTACGTAAAAGGAAAGAACCACCTAATCTTGGCAGATTACTTGCATAACGTATTAAGTAAAGTGCAATTCGTGTGCACCCTTTTTGAGGGTTACAAGGTGTTGAGTCAACTTACTCACTACCTTAACCACATCGCTATCAAGACCTTGTCTTAACCACTACATACCATAGTAATAATGCAAATTATCTAGTATCTACAGATGGGTAAATCGACAACTTCTGTCTCCTCAGTGCAGATAAAATCAAAACGTTTTAAACACAATAAACCCAAAGATAGACATCAAATAACTAAAATAAATTGTAAAAAAATCCACCAAAAGCGGACAGATCGGTACCAATAGAATATCATTTTATTATATATATCACTTGTCTTAATGGATCTATATCGGACGGATAACCGCTAAAGTTTGTGGATTTCTAAATATTATGAACCAGCCATATTTCAGCCAGAAACAAGTCATCCAATTGTAATACTGAATTCACAATTTTCATTTTAGTTCTTAGGAATGTTATATACATATAACTGTGTATTTTTACCAAGTTAGACTTAATGTTTACTTTGTGCATATATATACTATTATCACTAAAACCTTTATGCAAGGCCCGAATAACATTGTTTTCGCTTTAAGGTATATTATGCATCACATTTTCTGTTGTACATGTTTTAAGCACTGTTGTATAAGGTGTTAAGGTTCTAGAACCATGGGCACCGTGTCTGCCTATGTCATGAATATGGAATTCTATTTATAGTTTTTGTGACTTACCAACTTTGTAGAGACCCAATTTTTTAAGCTGATTTGGTCAGTAAAAGAAGACTATTTAAGGGCCATATCTGTAACGAATGAGAGTATTTGTCACAATTTTTATTTACCAATAAAAACACTACACTAAAAAATGTTTTTTTTGTTTCAGTGAATTAAAACTTTCCAAAGACGAAGCCCCAAGACGTAGTAAAAGGTACATTGTGTAAAACGATACGATACAAGCCATTTAACGTAAACATACTGAAAGTTTTCTCTAAATCTGTTCTGAACGAAGGAACTTAAAATTTGAAACTCTCAAAAAACTTCATTGAATATGTTGAAAATCTGTGGAAACTGAAATATTTTACGAAAGGATATGGGGTAAATGAACATGAAACCATAACACATATGTTTCCTAACTGCAATAATTTTAATGAGCCATTTCGGAAATTAATACCTCATCAGCAGCTCTAGAACCCAAACAGTTGGTAGATCCATTTCCCGAAATGCCGTATTTATGCCGATTTTCTGTTCCAAAGACGCGGGGGATATTTTACAAAGAGTTTTCAAAGAGGTCAATTTTTCCATGTTACGGGTTAAATTTTCAATGCTATACATCCTTTTCCCGTTTTCAGGTCCGTCTTCAACGCTTTTATTGCCTCAATCCCGTTTCCCCGTCCCTTTAAAGTGCAAGCCGCACTTCCTTCCCATTAACGCAATTTTTATAAAATGACAATAAGTCAGGTTTTCATTATGTGATTTATGCTAAATCGATCTTTCCAAATGGTCACTCATTGTTTAAAAAATTTTATTTTATCATATCCTTTTGAAGTTGTTGTGATCTGAGACTTATACATGCTATATTAGTCCCAGTTGTGATATAGATTTTTGTAAATCTTAACATAAATATGTTTGAAAAGTCAGGTTTATACTAAATCTTTACAAATGACCAAACTAATTCACTTTTTTAAATATTTTACTTTATCATACCATTTCGAAGAAGTTTCAAATATCGCAATATAATTTTTTGTAAATCTTTACATAAATATGTATGAAAAGTCAGGTTTTCACTATGCAGTTTATACTAAATCTTTGCAAATGACCAAAATAATTCATTTTTCCAAAATATTTTACTTATTATATCTTTTCGCAGAAGTTTTATATGTCGCGATATAGCTTTTTGTAAATCTTTATATAAATATGTTTAAAAAGTCAGGTTTTCATTATGCGGTTTATACTAAATCTTTACAAATGACCAAAATAATTCATTTTTTAAAATATTCTACTTTATCACATCCTTTCAAAGAAGTTTTATATCAGCTTATTTTGGGAACAATATATATAAATGTTGTGTCGCGACAATTTAAATAAGCACCATCATATAATATCTCCCACTTTAGGATTCATTTTTGACAAAAGATGCATAAATTTGGTAAAGCGAGAAAGGAAAACAGCTAAAATGCAAAATCTTGTAGTCTTATCAGGTAATTTTGGAAAAAATACATATAAATGTTGTGTCACGAAAATTGAAATAAGCACCGACACATAATTTCTCCCACTTTTGTTTTTCATTTTTAAAAAAAGATGCATACATTTGGTATCGCAAAAAAGGAAAAAAGCTAAAATGCAAAATATTTCAATCTTATTAGGTAATATTGGGAAAAATACATATAAATGTTGTGTCGCGACACTTGAAATAAACACCAACATATAATATCTCCCATTTTTGGATTCATTTTTGACAAAAGATGCAACAATTTGGTATCACGAGAAAGGCAAAAAGCTAAATGCAATATTTTAGTCTTACAAGGTAATTTGGGGAAAAATACATAAAAAATGTTGTGTCGTGACAATTGAAATAAGCACCAACACATGATATCTCCCACTTTTGAGTACATTTTTTTACAAAAGATGCAACAATTTGGTATCGCGAGAGGGGAAAAAAGCTAAAATAAAAAATATTTCAATCTTATTAGGTAATTGAAAAAATACATATAAATGTTGTGTCGCAACAATTGAATTAAGCAACGACATATAATATCTCCCACTTATGAAGTCATTTTTGACAAAAGATGTATAAATTTGGTTTCGCGAGAAAGGCAAATGGCTAAAATGCAAAGATATTTCTATCTTACAAGGTAAATTTTGTGTCGCGACAATTGAAATAAGCACCAACATATAATATCTCCCAATTTTGTTTACATTTTTGACAAAAGGTAATAAATTTGGTATTGCGAGAGGGGAAAACAGCTAAGATGCAAAATATTTCAATCTTATAAGGTAATTTTGGGAAAAATACATATAAATGTTGTGTCGCAACAATTGAAATAAGCACAAACACATAATATCTCCCACTTTGAGTACATTTTTAACAAAAGATGTATAAATTTGGTATAGCCAAAATGGAAAAATGCTAAAATGCAAATTATTTCAACCTTATAAGGTAATTTTTAGAGACATATACATATAAATGTTGTGTCGCGACAATTGAAATCAGCACTGACAAATAATATCTCCCACTTTTAAGGTCATTTTTGACAAAAGATGCATATATTTGGTATTGCAAAAAGTTTTTTTTTTGAAATTACATATGAAATTAATGTCTCCAGCTTGATAAAATATCCTTTTTGAAAGATTTATTAAAATATAATGCGACGTAAGCATGGAATGTATAAATGAAACAAAAGAACGCTATAATTTAAAATTTAGGCATTTGGTTTTAATTTATTATCAAAAATAGATTAAAAAGAGAATGAAGTCGTCGAGATTTCATACTTTTTGCTTAAAGTTAATTTCGTCATATTAATATCACTCGTTTTGAACCGACCAATCGTTAAGAGCAATCCAAAGCTGCCACGAATTCTCTTCAAGTGCACTTTGGGATCACTCCCGCGATCGCATCTTCTTTTCAAGTGCACTTGAAAGTGGTCACAAGTTCACTCTAGGCTGTCATGGAATCACTTTCAAGTGCACACGAAGTGCACGCGAGGAACGCTTTTGGAGTGCACTTGGATGGAATGTTGCTTCAGCACCCAACTGTATATCTACAGAAAATAAACTGCGTAAAATGTAATGTTTACAAAAAAAAAACCATATTATCTATTAATATGAAGGAAGAATTGCCACAATTTTCTGTCTCTGACTATTTAGAACATCAAAAATGCAAAAGTTATCCATAGCATTAAAGTATTGCACTAACAAAGTCAGTGGTAAAATAATGGCAAAAACCTAAATGATTGCCAATTATATATTTGATAACTTTCAGTAAATCACCAAAAAGTGGCCATAATACAAGTTTATTACGTAGGAAAGTCCTGTTCATGCATTGAGTTTGGCTTTTCGTATTTGCCATTTGAAAAGAGAACTCAAAGTCAATATGGTATTACCAATGATAAACAATCTGCAACCATCAAATTTCAATTCTCAATACGTAACATGTTAGTTTTTTTTATTGCAATTGGGGCAAGTATGTGTAAATGCTACTTCAAATCATTAACAATAGTTAAACCTCAAGAACGTATTTCTTTTCAGATTCGCCCCTTATTGTGGGTAACAATTATAATGTATCCGGATTTCAAACAACAAATAACAGAAAGCTATTGGTAATCTTTTCTTCGTGAGCTTTTACAAATACTTCGGGTTTATGGATTTCAAAATGTTTTTGATTTGATCTGCACTGAAGAGACATAAGTTATCGAAATGCGCGTATACAAAAACTAAATTCACAGTAACTTCGGTTTTTTCTTATTTATAATGTTTGTGTTATTGCCAATAAATGAGTCATTTTCATATATTATTAAAAAATGGTAATTAATTGCATTTGAATGAATCGGTAAACGAGTACCGAAGGAAAAATGATGAAAATTGGAATTACACAATCAAAAATAAAAAATCACGGCAATACATATTAAACACGAATTGAGACGAATTTAGACAGCTTGACAAAGACAAAACAAATAAACAAACATGAACAAAAACGCCGCAAAACTAAAACACGAGCAATGTGATCTCCTACAAAAAATATGGTATCATCAGGCGATCCGGAAGGGTAAGCATGATCTGCTACATGTGTTGCACCCGTAACACTGCCAATGAAAAGTCGGGTTTTTTCACAGTCGGTGTTTGTCAGTTCGGTAATAAACTCTGGATATATCCGAAGATATCTATTCTCATATATGAAACAGAATCATTGTAACGGTCTGTCAAATCATGGTGACGACCGTAAAAATTTCAACTGTGACTGAACTCACCCTGGATGTACAAGATTTTGAGACATAAATCTCACTCTGTTGAAAAAATCGCTGTACAAACCACAGGCACGGCAATAGCGAATGGGTTGTGAAATGAAGACGCCATATGCCGGAGATGTGGGAATATTACTGCTCAAAAACGGAAAGTTTACTAATGGAAAGTCAAAATTATCACGCTTGTTGTAATGTTTTGTTTTCAGACGTTCAGAGTTGGTAATGTAGAGGTATATGTCCAGGTATGATGCTGTTGATGGAGTATCAGTGGTCTATTTAATGTCAAGTGCATTTAAGTGTATAATATAAAGGTTATCATATTTTTCTGAAATAGCCCTTGTATTAACCTAGCTTCATGCGAATAAAGAAACGAATCAGCTAAAACTGGCGCACAATTAGTCCCCATAGGTAGCTCTATTGTCTGCTGGACAATTTTTTCTCCAAATTCTACAAATATGTTATCAATCGAGAATTCCAGCATTGCAATGACATTGTTCTCTGTATACATTTTGTGTGAATCAGTGCAATTGGTAACAAATTAGGCTTACTAATGTCATGTTCATTTACTCCATATCCTTTCGTAAAATATTTAATACAAGAGTTTGTCTTTTATTGCAGTGTGGAGTTGGTAAAACAATTCCCCGTGTTAGAGATGTATACTCTTTATTTTTCTAAGATATGGTGTACTTGTACATGAGATAATATCTCATGTGTACACTTTGTTCAATTATTATTATCTAAATTTATGTAAATTCTAAAACCTTAGGATTAACTCCCTCCATCGTAGTTTTGTCCTTAGCTATATTTGATATTATGGATATTTCGGATTTCGTTTGGTTTTATGCATTTAAAACATTTTTGAAATTATGGATTTCCTTTGTTTGGGTTCTTATGCTGCTGATGAGGAATTGATTTCCGAAATGGCCATACAGCTCATTAAAATTATTGCAGTTGGAGTTAACATAAGTGTTATGGTCTCATGTTCATTTACTCTATATACTTTCGTAAAATATTTACTCCATATCCTTTCGTTAAATATTCATCTGTACTTATTACTATATATGAATATCATTTTTCACCCTTTTATTACAGAAAGACTGAAATTCCGGAGTACTAGCTCTAGCTTATGATGTGGAAGAGTAGTTAAAAGTGTAGAAAAATCAAATGTTGTAACATTGTTGCAGTGGTTGAGCTCAGTTGAAGATAGATATTCTAATACTGTGGAAGTAATTTTATCCGTGAACATCACTTTTCTTGGTTTTCATAATATCTCTGTTTCGTGGGTACTTAAATTCGTGGTTCCAAAATCTATACTTTAATCTCTAAGGGAAATTAACATTTTGTTGAAATCTTAATTTCGTGATTTTAGCAAACCACGAAATCAATGAAAATTGGAACCCCAGAAACAATAGTACTTTCGTAATAACTCGTTTGAGTTTTTGAGAATCCACGTCTGATTCACTCCGTTTGTTAAGTACTCTTATCAAACCAACAAAATGACCATAATAATAAATGTAATGTAATGTACATTAAGTCATGTATTTGAACATAATGAATTAACAGTGACTCCAGTATTTTGTTACTTATTACCCCTGGGCTGATGCCTCTGTCGGTGTACTGTTTGTCCCACAGAGAACTCAGAATCCCAGTAGTCAGTATTTCGGTGTTGACCGGAAAACCGATTTGATTTTAAAACTTAGATTATCTAAATAATCGATCAAATTTAAAAACAAAAAACTAAGGAGTATTTCCCCTCGTTCATAGCTCTGTCCTTAGCTGATTTGCATTTTCGTATCTATAGAGCTCCAAGAAATAGTTACCGTCTGTTTTAAGGAGGCTCACTCCTGAAGTTGTTTATATCCAGGATTTCTTGAACCCTATTCTAATTGATTAAGCATTGTGCACTTAACGAAACGGTAAAAAGAAATATATAGGTCTGTGTGCTTTTAACATAAAGACAAGTCATTAAAATTTGGCGGGAAATGGGTTTCTCTGGATTTCCCCTTAGTTTAACATTAAGACTATTTCTTGTCTAAAATCTAGGAAGCTATAACAAGGATTTAATGAAAACGTGTCTAGTGTCTTTATTTAACCTACTTAAGACACTCCGTGTGCAAAATTCTTTAAGCCATTGAACTTGAGAAAACCAGAGGAATTCTGAAATCTTACACAAATTTAGAAATGTGATGAGTGAGCCTTAAAAGGTTTATTAAAGATTTGTCATAGTTGCAAATTTTTAAAAGTTGATATACGTTTCTTATGCATTCCAACTCAGTAGGAGCTAAAAAAAGCAATTATCAGCATTTTTTTTTTTTTGTTTCAGAGAAATACATGGAACAAAAATTGCGGCTTCAAACACTATTGTTACGTATGTTAAACGGAGATGATAAATTCAGCGATATTTCCCACTTTTTTCATTTCAGTGACATTATCATTTCAGCGACAAAAACATATAAATTCAGCGACATTTTATTTTATAAATTCAGCGATATTTACCTGTAAAAGCAGAAGTGG
>MJUU01057370.1:62666-74712 GCA_002080025.1 Modiolus philippinarum | reverse complement strand
TTTTTTTTTTTTTTGGTTTCAGAGAAATACATGGAACAAAAGTTGCGGCTTCAAACCCTATTGTTAGGTATGTTAAACGGAGATGATAAATTCGTCGATATTTCCCACTTTTTTCATTTCAGCGACATTATCATTTCAGCGACAAAAACATATAAATTCAGCGTCATTTTATTTTATAAATTCAGCGACATTTACCTGTAAAAGCAGAAGTGGAGTAGGAGTTTTTGCAAGATATATTTTATAAACAGTGACAAATTTATTGTCCATAGAATAAACGTTCCATTTTAAAATTGACAGTTGTTTAGACTATCGAATATAATATATCTCTGTATATCTTCGAAGATGGGTAGTCATGGAAGTTTGTTAAGTCTGTACTTGAACCCACCCCTTAGGTCTTCTTTACATGCTTTTATGATTCTCCTCCAATCTCCATTTTCAGGTTGTTTTTAGTACAAAAAATCTAGTCTACAGTTTTCATGTGGCGAATTTTATTGGACTCTTCACGTCAATTTACAGCTTGTTTCTATTTTATTACTTTATATGAGGCTATATCTTATTTTGTATTTTTATATAATTTATTTATCATTCAGGGTCGCTGAATTCATACATGATACATAGAAAAAACGTCGCTGAAATGATATACGGAATTACTCAAAATATGTCGCTGAAATGATAGTCGCTGAAATGATGATGTCGCTGAATTTATACGCACCCATGTTAAATAATAAGTTCTCTTAATATCTAGAGTATTTGTAAAAAAAAACATCAGAAAATAACAATAGAATAAGTGAGAAGCGATTTGTATTAGTACACTTATATGTGGTATTTATTGCTATTAAAGAGATTCTTTGAATATATCAATCATACTCATACACCATGGAGCAAAATATTTCTATGATCTTTTTTTTTTTTTTTTTTTTTTTGGTAAATTAAGATACTTTTTCAGAGAAAAAGATCCGACTATTTACGGTTCTTAACTCTAAAGAAATTAATTTGACTTTTTCATTCAAATCAATCATAAATTAGAAGATTTTGAAGGATAGATGTGGCAATAATAACATAGGATAGACTAAGACAGTACGTATAAACAACAAAATACCGAGGTTATTAACGCGACTTTGTAAAACAAATCCGATGGGATATCTTTTCGAAATGGGATTTTTTTTCCTTCTAACGCATAACTATTTATGTATATTTACTAATAGAGATTTTGCATCTAAGACTTATACAAAGGCGTATACGTATTGACGTATCGCAGATGCGTACATGGAGAGTAACGTAAATTATGTCTCAAAAACCCGACATCTGTTTGTTATTTTACAAAAGCAATAATAAATGTGATTTTTAGTAAAAAAATTCTCAGATAAAGCAAACTTTATCACGGAAAGATCAATTAAATGTATTAGCAAGCCAGCACAAACCAAAAGTGATCTTCATTACCCCAATAATACCTCGAAGGGCTTTGGCTCCGCGTCATGAAGACTGATTCACGAATATATTGGGAAAAAAAAATGTTCTGAAATCTTCACTATTTTTTTTTCAAAATGTTAGCTCCGCGTTTCTCAGCCGACACAGAGATGAGACAAGAAAATACATTTGTATTGATAGGACAAGGTTTATTTTCTGACCCCATAATCATTTGTGTTACCAGTTTGTCTGCGTTTGTTGTGTTTGTTTCCTTGTTTGTTTGTTTGTTTTTCAATACATTTATTTTACTTGCCAGTAAAAATATCAATAGAGAAAAAAACTCATATTGCAATTCAGGTGTTTGCAAAGCTGAAGTATTGAAAGATATACGTTTGCACGCATGGAACATGTGTATTATTCAAAGATCACGTATAAGATGTTTCAGACATTAATCGCTAGCTCTTGAATAACGAGTATTTATTTAGCTTTCGGTCTGCTCGATTTCTTTCAGTGTACTTGTTGAGGTTGCATTGCCATATTTTTACGAATTTATATAAATAAGAAGGCGGAAAGGGTATAGCGAGACATTGAGAAAGAGGGAGAAAAAATAGCCCAACCCCTAATTAATTTAAGATGACAGTTACAAAAAACGACACAGCACATTTATATAATCGGGGATGGGGTGTTCATGGTAATAGAACATTTTTTTTCATCTGCTTCGCAGCCAACATAGAGTTACTACACGAAAATTTATTTGAATTGAAAAGATAGGTTTATTTTTTGACCCACAATTTAAGTTATGGTATTAGTTGTCTTACCATTTTCTTGTATTTATTTCATTTTTGTTGGTTTTTTTTTATCACCACTGAAACAGTTCTATTCAATAGAGAGAGAGAAAAAAAACTCGTAGTAGAAGTCAGGTGTTTGTAAAGCTGAGGTATTGAAAGATATACGTTTGCATGCTTGATATAAGTCTGTTAATCAAAGATCACGTAAATGGTGTTTCAGGACGTTTCAGGACGTTAATCGTCCACTCAAACACAATTAAATTCTTTTACTTTTCGGTCTGCTCGATTAATTTATAAGTACACAATGGGGTTTCACTGAAATATTAACAAATGGACATAAATTGGAAAAGGTTTAAATAAATTTTTAAGGCGCAAAGGCACTGTTTGCATCAGAATCATAAGGTATTTTTTTCTAATCAATTCTTTTTTATTTTAGGGACACGAGCTTTGAAGAAATTGCCATTGTATATTTTCTTTTGTTAAAAAAGAATACACATCAACTCCAAACTCATACGTCATCACTCCTTTAATTTTCTTTGATTCGATAATAATCAGTCATCCCAAATTATCTGCAGGACACAATTTCCCGGACAACCACTCCCCCCCCCCCCCCCCCCCNTCACAATCAAAGGTAGAAGACAAACTTAATAGGAATTCCGGGAAAACTTCATTTGATATACAGCACTAAGAAAGTCAGTGATGGAGATAAATCGGTTTTTGTCACTCAACCCATTTTTCTGTGCTGTTTTCCTATAGCAGATTTTTTAAGTTATGTATGCGCGGTATGTTCGAACGGTATTTTGTAGGATCGTTAGCATATGTAAAGCATGAGACGTATATCCAGCTTGCGTACTTGTCACCAGTTTATGTTTTGAAAGATCACTATATACTTAAATAACAACAGCCTTCAATTCCAAAAGACCACTTGAACTTTTTGACATCAGGCATTAATATTTTGTTAAAAAAAAGGTCAAACAATGTGAATGGTGTTATTGAAAAATATTTGCAAGCTTTCAAGATGCCTACCATGTTAGATTGAAGGCTCGGTCTCTAAAGCTTTAAATCAAACACTTTCCAGTCATGGCATTCAGAAAAATAAGCAGAGTTTGGTTATGTTTGATTAAGAATAGTGTGTTTCATGTGGTGACATGTCTTTATTTAGACTGCCAAGTTATGTATACATGTACCTATCTTTTGGAGACAGAAAGGAAAAAGCTTAGGAACAAACTCGTAAATTAGATAAATTAAACCGTCTTAAATGTGTGTATCGGGTAAAAGCTCTTGTCGCAGAAAACAATTTAAAAGATTGCTAACTAGAGGAAAGTTAGTAAATCAGAAGGCAATTGACTAATTGAAAGTCATGAGTTGCAAATGGAAAGACTTGCGCCCGCTTATATAAGGATGACGTAAACGGAATAACTATCTCAACCTCTTTTGATCTTGCATGCCTGCTTTCTTTTCTCATTTGTGTTTCTTAATTCCAACCTCAGAATAATTCACCTACATGCAGCTCTTCTACCCACACCACTCAGTGGACAAAGTACTAAAACCGTGGATTAGATTTCTTGTAAGTCCTAGTATTCGAAATGTAGTCAATTATTCCGATATAAAAAGTCATACTGTGTATGAAAGATTTACGATATCAAAATACCTAAAATAGTCTAATGGTAAATTAGATATAAAAGTTAATTATCCATTTCTGGATGGCGATGTCCCATTGGCGCCATCATATGGTGTTTACATATCTCAACTTGTTCGATTTGCTTGAATATGTAATAACGTTTGCGATTTTAATGAACGAAATCTTTTGATAACTGAAAAACTATTACATCAAGGTTTTCGTTATCACAAACTAGTTAAAACCTTTACTAAATTTTATCAACGATACAAAGACTTAGTTCATAAATACAATGCAACCTGTAAACATCTAATCAAGGCTGGTATTTCACATCCCTTATTTTACGGTAATGTTTTACATAAGAGTAAAAATACTTAAACTCGCCTAACAAACTTATAAAACCTTTAAATCGTCTAATTCTAATTCTAGGGTTATAATTACGGTATTGTCGTAAAGTCATTACGTATGGCCTTCTTTGGTATAAACATTGATTTTTTGATAGGGTCTTTGCATTTTAAATAAACACATTCTAAATTTCTAAAATCTGTATTGCATGGACACGGGTTATGTATTCCGGTATATGTATGAAATCATTATGCTAAACTCCTCATAGGAAGGGATCTTGGTGGAAGCTGTATACTGAGGGTACATAACTTACTTTGTCAGTTAGTAATGGGTCTGGAGCTGGCATGTCAGTTAACTGCTAGTAGTCTCTTGTGATTTCATGTTTATGTCCGTATATTTCGTTCTTTCAGATTCATTTTTCACAATTGACTCAGTCCTGTTGCCAACTGAATTTTACTGTTGCTACGATTGTTTTTTTATTTATCACATTGGCTGTAGGGGGGAAGGTTTGGGCCCAATAAAACTAGTTTAACCCCGCCGCAGCAGGTTTGCGCCTGTCCTAAGCCAGGAAATTTATTAAGCCTTTGTGTGTCTTGTCTTTTTTCTAGTTAGTTTACTTTATGTCTATAGGAGTCTAGGATGATGTTTATTTCGCAGAACTTGATTACTCTTTATTCAGGGGCCGACTCCAACCTGCCGTTGTGTGTGGGGTTTTCTCACCGTTCATTGAAGATCTTATGGTGGCTTTGAGTTGTTATTACTCCCCTTTGGGTCGTTGTCTCTTTGACACATTCCCCGTTTCCCTTCTTTTTTCTATATATATATATACGTATACATTTATACGTAAACTTTTCCGTATACACATTCGATGCAAAAGGTCTAATATAAAATTAACATTTTTTACATTTTATGTCATATAGATATGAACAAGTTCCTTAGCATCTAAGGCAATTATTTTATAAATATATATTCATTACAGTTTGCAAATGGCAAGTTATATCTACTTAGTATTTCTGTATCTTAATACAAAAATACATAAATCGCAGCGAAGTTTAGTTCCAAAGATTACGGCATTTCAATAACTTATGTTTTTTCGGTAGAGATTAAAACAAGACCTTTTGAAAGACCATACAAATAAAACCAATAAACTTCTTAAACAATGAGACTGGTAAATTGGAATTGAGAAAAAAACTAATTGTTCTCGGCAGGTCTGTTGTATAAGCTTTGTGGTTCCAATGTAGTGAAAGGTAAAATGGGAAATACATTAATTTTACAATATATTTAGATTAGTTAATTATGTTATGCTCTTTTATCAATGGAAAACTAGTAAATTCATACAAGATGCTTCCATGAATTACGAAATTACGGAAACAGTCTAGTCAAAATGAAGCTGTGTTTGGAAATATCAACTTTCAATATTTTTATGCAATAGAAATGTTGGTGGAAGAAAGACTGAACATGGATTGGCATATAGATGCCAAAAATGTGGGTAAGGTATTTGCTTTATTTCAATTAAAATACCAGTAATGCAGAAAAAAAATCGTAATTAATATATATGCAATTATCGGCAATATGTACATTTTCTCTTTGATCTGACAGACTGATATTGTCAGTATCTCCGTACTGACCTGATACAAGAAAATATAAGGCAATGACGTCATGACATTGACATCATGACTCCTACGATGTTGCCGATAAAAACAATAATGGTAGTTGTGAAGGTCTCGAAAGAAAATATCACTAGTATCACAGCTCGTCCTATCGGACTCGCTGCGATACGGTGATATTTTCTGTCTCGACCTTCAAAACTACCATTATTCTATATATATTGGCGGAAGTATGTCAAGCATGTCAACATCAAACTTTTATTGTGCTAAATATAAGTTAGAACTGAGAGAAAATTATATGGATTTAGATGGTATAAGGACAAAGGATTTTCATGTGCATGGTTCAACTTGACATTCACATTTAAAGTATAACTAATGAGAAGTTAAGTTTGTTTATGATGTCACATCCATGGATGTAGCGTTGCTCGACATCTATCATATACGAATTTTGCTAAAACCGGTCCTAGGGGCTGTCTTTAACTTACTATGGGTGTTTGCAAAGCTCAATGTTGCTTTCCTTATGGTGATTTCAAGTTACTAAATACCGAAGTTTCTGCAAATTTAGGTTCTGCATATGCGCATTTCAACAACTTATGTCTCTTCAGTGCAGGTAAAATCTAAATGTACGCAAGACAATAAAGTCAAAGATGTTTAAGGTAGATGGGTAGTCCAAAATTTTTTTCCGTAGATTTTCTTTATTTTCTCAGGAAAGTTTCCTTATTATATTAGCATTGAAATAAAAAAATAAAAAAGGGGAGTCTCCGTGCTTGTTTTTAAAATAAATGATATCAAAATAATCAAATATTTCTAATGAATATATAGGGAAAAACATGTATATTGTTGATTTCTTTAAAACTATTCCATAGATTTTTTTCTACTTTATTCATGTGTTAGCCCTTTCAACATACTTTCAAAAAATATAAAGAAAAATAGGGGTCACCGACTTTGTTTTCCATAAAATTTATAAAATGTGAATTTTCATAGTGATATCTATGTAAAATATTTTTATCAGATTATCTCCCTTTTTCAAAAATCTTGTTCCAATTTATTTAATTATCAAGTTACCATGCCTCGTCTTATTAAATAAAAACATATAAATTCATCTCGATGTAGGTCCTTTGCATATTGAATTATGAATATAATATTGATTGATTTATTGCAAATTAAAATATTTGCATATTTAAAAAGCAGATAATACCACAACAACATAAATAACGAATTCAAAATGGCGGAAGACTACCGATCTACCTTAAAATCTGAGAGATAACCAATAGGAACTAAATTGAAGCCAAAATCAGCTTCGGACAGAGCTTTGCATGAGGGAGATACTCCTTAGTTTTCGAAAAAAAGTACAAAAATTTAGATAGTGTAAGGTTCAAAATAGAATCGGCTTTCGGGTCAGCACCGAAGTACTTACTACTGAGCTGGTGAATACCCTTGGCGACTAACAGTCCACCAGCCCCTGGTAACAAATAACTAAATACCAAAGTTACTGCAGACTTAGGTTCTGCATATGCGCATTTCGACAACTGAACAAGATGAAGGACGACAACTAAAGCGTTGTTCCATTGTTTAGTTTTAGCATGTATTTGTAGACACTTCGCTTCATGTGTACTTACTCTATAATCCTTCATTGTTTCTATGGAAAATTATCATTGTAGTCTTAGATTGTTAATATTATTTTTAAGTCGAATAAAGGTAGTAAAGTATTACATAATCCAGTTTATGAACTTCCAAATGTTATGATTTGTACTTATGAGACATAAGTTGTCGAAATCGAAATTTTGCGAAATTATGCAATTCGGGCAATATACACACAGGTTTTGAAACGATATGTTTTCGGTTTTTCAAATTGGATACTAAATATGTGTGTCATAATTACATTGTTGAAAGCAATTATTGGTTATTATTTAATGATAAGTTTAAATAGGTTCTGATCGTTAGATAAATTTACATATTTAACGTATGTTGAATAAAGCCCCGTGCCATTTCCGGCCAAATCATTAGTGAAAAAGATTGCACCACTTTATCCCGATTATTACCATATATTATTCACCGATAGTTATATTAAAAATTTTAAAATGCTCGGGAAGCCTAGGTATTAAAAAAAAATTGAAATTTAGCTTTTTAGATAAAATATGACAATAAACGGGATCTTATGGTGTAATTTATATTTAACTTTGATATTTAAGCAGTATTGTTGCATTATTGTCAAATTATTCAGAGAACCAATGTTTTGAAGAAGTTGACATTTTTTTATAACATTTTAATGTAATATTGTGCCTTGAATTTCCATAATAAAATAAATTGATTTCAATTATTCATTGTATCTAAATCTATTAATAAGACCAACGACCTCATTTATTAAAACGTAATAAACACTTCGCTGCGGAACCATAGCTCATGGCCCTTGTACTGATTTTTTTACACTTGTGGACCATAGAACTTCGGATTTCAACCTAATAAAAACTTATGATTTTGCGCAACAAAAAAATTGCACACAATTGATTGGGTTTGAAGAGATACCCGGATCAGCGGGACCGTCTCGTGTGTGTATTTCGTTTCTTCGATTATTTATGTACAGCCTTTCATATTTATTTTCAGATAAATATTCATTTACTGCTAATTATTATATTACTAAACGTCATCGTTTGGTTTATACCGCCTTCGACTTTCTTGTTGACATAAATCTCATTCGGAACGAGACATTTCTGGAGGCGGGACTAAATACCAAATTGTATCCAGAAAAAATATCCTAAACGGGAATATTTTGTCAATCTCTAGCTTGAATAGCTTTTTAAATGCAAAAAATTAATTGGTCGGCATTTTAGAAACATTTCTTTTGGATTTTGAGAGATATCCGTTCCGGACAAGGCCCGGAACTTATCACCCCCTCTCGAAATGTCATTTGACTGTAACATTCAAAATGACCATAAGTTGGCGTAATTACATTTCTAATCAGACAACTTCCTTTACGTTTAGAAAATTATGCCTCACCTTGCATAATTAAATGCTGTAAGTATTGGAAAAATATTAGAACAAACGAAATAAACACACATTTCTGGGAGTTTTTGGCGTCCAGTTGTATAAAAAAAACTCCCAGAAATGTGCGACACAATTCGTGTGGCAATAGGGTCAGAAAGTTTTGTCCAATTCTGGAACTTCCGGGTACATAATTTGTACCCGCACGTTGCATTTCTAACAAAAACATGTGACGTTTCAGGCAACAACTTTGAACATCATAATCATGCAACGTCATATTTTTGCAGGAAACGTTTTCAAATTGCAGTTTTATCGTGATTTCACGGTGTCACATGACGAGACATACAGACCCTACTGTTGAAAGTTTTATATAGTGGAAAATTAGTCCCTCTAAGGTCCAACAAATGAAAAAATATAAAAAGACCTATAGAGGCACGGTTCCGCAGCTACTCAACACTATGCACTATTGAATATAACGCTAAAATTCAAAAGATGTGCACAATATATATAAGGAAAATCTAACCTCCTTAAAAACATTTGTAGGAAATTTTAAGAGATGACCACACGACACACTGTAAGGGTTTAAAATCAAATTATTGATATATAGGATATAACCATGTGAAACGGTTCACTCTGTACGACAGCAATGACCCAATACCTAAGTTTCTACTCTGAACCTACAAAAATGCGAGTTTTGGTCAAAACTTCTTTTCAACCAGCCATTGAAGTTATTTCCTGTTATCTTTTTTTTTTGCAGTTTATTCGGACACCTTTGTTCAAAATGTTTCTCTTAATGAAATGTAGCTTTTTATATTTTAAGCATATTTTAAATGAAAACCTTTTGATTGGCATATGCTACAGCAATTAATAATTTACAGCAGTTAAAAATATGCATATGCAGTGAAAGGGAAAATGCGAGGTAAATGATTTATGGAAACGTATGTTGGTCTCATGAGAAAATGCTCGGCATCTTTCAGATGTTTCTCTGTTTCTATCTGTCATTGATAAGAGTTGTTTTCCCTGATATTGCACGAAGTTAGGGCAAGTTAGGTCAAGGATATGTTTAATATTTGACAGCATAGTTGCTTTCGATACATATTTTGTTATTAATTGATTCAAAATTGGTTGGAAACAGACTAGTAACATAACAACATTATCAAAGATTACCGAGCAGTATAAGTTAGTAAAATTATAGTAAGGGTAACGGCATACTTTTTTTAGCTCACCTTGCTATGCCAGGGTGAGCTTTTGCCATCACTTTGCGTCCGTCGTCTGCCCGTCGTCCGTCGTCCGTCGTCCATCGTCCGTCTGTCGGTCCGTCGTTTGCTCACTTTTAAAAATCTTCTCCTCTGAAACTACTGGAGGGATTGGTTTGAAACTTTATAGTAATCATCTATGATATGTCCTGTACAAACGATCCTCATTTTATTATGATCCAATGAACAACATGGCCGCTGGTCTAAAAATAGAACCTAGGGATAAATTGTTTTTTTAGCCAATAACTCAAAAACAGATGCAGATATCAAAAATCTGACAGGAGTAAAATTGTTCAGAATGCCAAGATCTATCTGCTCTGCAATTTTGAAGAAAATTGGAAAACCCGTCTGAGAGTTATAGCCCTTTTTCCGTAAATTTTTCAAAATTTGTGCATTTTTTATTTTTTATTTCAAAAACTGTAACAGATAGAGGTGAAGTGTAAATTAAAAAAAAATGTTCAGCATATCAAGATCTACATACTCTGAAATTTTTAAGAATATCCAAAGACCTGTGTATGATTTATTGGCCGTTTTTCACCCTTTTTCCAATGTCATATGGTTATGGGTTATTTCCCTTTAAATTCTGTGTTCAAATCTTCTTTAGTTAACTTTTCTCTTTTAAGCTTTAGAGAAATTCCCTACCATCACTTTATTTAAAATATTATTTCTTCCATAATTAAGAGCAAAAACAATGTTTTTGTGTAAATTTCTGCAATTTTTTGCAAAAATACTTTCTTAATCTTTACCTTCTTTCATGTCATAATGATTTTCCTATATAAACATATTGTGTATATTACTGGGACTTCAGTGGCAAATCACTATGAACTCTGCTGACATGTATGTTGAAGTAGTTTATTAGCTTCATAGACAGCTTAAGGTGTCTCAGTGGTATTATTCCGCCATTTTTGTCTTATACTTGTTCATTTAGGTATCATTCATATAAAAAGTTAACAAAATAGTTACTTGAAATGTAAAGTAAGTTCCAAAATATTTAAAATTATCAATCCTAATCACGTTTACAACATTTTCATTACAAAAAAGTGAACTAAAACACACAAGCTTTAAATCTGAAGCTGGATTTACAGAACACAGAAATTATACAAGGGAGGTAATTTGATAAAACAATTTAACATAGATATCACTAGAGAAATTATCATTTTGCAATTTATCTCCCTTATTTCAACGGTGACCCCTTATTTTTATTTTTTAAATGTAAACTATATAATGATTTCAAAACACATGCAAAGAATGAAAAAAATCTATAATAAATTTTTCAAGCTATCACCTCATATAACCATTTTCCCTATAATTTCTATGTAAAATCCTGAAATTTTCAATCTCAGTTTTTGCGCTTAAATGCACGGTGACCCCATAATTTTATTTTATATTTTTAACAATAATACAATTATGTTTCTACACAGAAAATTTCACAAAATTCTATAATAGGAAAATAATACCATGCAGACACCTTAATGTCAAAAATATTAGTCAATAAAGCCTTTAGTGAGCAGTTGATGAAATTAACCTGAATTGATTTGAACGGAACTTGGCATTAATGATGCTTATGAGGTGCTGACTATAATATATATATATATATATGTGTATCGTAACTTTTATGCCTAAATGTCATCCAACATGGCCATCTGCAGGGAACTCAATTTATTACTCGACTGTATGGAAAGAGCATACAAAGAATTTTTTATCTGAAACAATTTGGCTAGTCACAATGTATCTTAGATGGTCCCCTTCAAAACAGATGTCCTTCAAGTCTGCACCTTATGCAAACTTTGGCTACCAATGGGAAACAAAGTTTATTATAGGAGTACATTCAAAGATCTTCTTCTTTAAAACCATTTCGCCAGTTGGAAATAAACTTTGGCACAATACTTAATTTTCTTTAAAATTGTGTCATGCAGATCCATCCCTTATCCAAGATGGCATGCAATAGGGAAAATAGTAAAATGAAAGTTGGATCATATAACATAAATGTTTAGTTACATAGTTTGAAAATGAGACCCTTTAACATATGAGTTGATTTGAAGT
>MJUU01057370.1:50506-62571 GCA_002080025.1 Modiolus philippinarum | reverse complement strand
TTTTTTTTTCTCCACAGCCTAATTTCCTTCAAAATGAGAGTATATTTTCAACAGTAGGGTACTACTAAGAGAATTATTTTTCTTTCATTTCCTTTTGTATAAGGCATTCCCAACTACTACATTGTAACACTGCCTTGACCACAACTAACAGTGGCTTTTCTCGGTTAACACATCAAGAGATTTGATACATTTGTAACTTAATCGCATAGCATTTTAAGCCAGAGCATTCGTACAACATTTCATTAAAATAATTCAAATAATTTAATTAAAAGCAAATATTTTCGTGAATTTATATTTCCAGGGAAGAGAAGATTTTACTACGGTAAGTAACATTCATTTACAGGAATTATTTAGTGCAATTATCTGACTAAATCCTAACTGACAACAATACTGCAACTTTCATTCGGGAATAGTTAGCACAACGTACCTTAAAATTACAGTATCATAATTGAATGCTAACCCCTTACTAAAAGATTGACAACTCATTATTATTAAAGAGTACCTTGACAGGAACGACAACAAAAACACGTTTGGCAAACCAAAGAAAATGACAAGAATTGCTCTTCCAAGATCAAATACATCGGAAACGAATACCGAAGCAAGAACGAGGAAAGGGGAAATTCTAAAGTCATAAATTCAAAATCACGGCAATTCACAGCAACACGAATTGAGACAGTATGACAAAGACAAAACAAAAATGAACAAGAACGCTACAAAACTACAGCACTAGCAGTGCGAACCTCTATACAAACTGAGGTATCATCAGGTGCTCCGGAAGGGTAAGCATGATCTGCTCCACGCGTGGCATATGTTTGTTCAAAGTAGAAAGTAACAATATTTAGAGCTTTGTTTTGTTTTGTTTTTTTTAATGGACTTACATCTCGAATTTGACGAAAATGGTCATCTCAGTACTAAAATCTACCACGGAAAGGACGATTTAATTACAAAATTTTCAATTTCCCTAAAATTGACAGTAATATTCCGGCTTCTCCTGCTAACAAAGTGTATGTTTCACGGTTGATTCGTTACGCGAGAGCTAGCACTAATAATACAGAGTTTCTCGAGGTATAACATGTAGACAAATATAACGTCTGACCATGTTCTAATTCCCATAGAATTCCCATAACAAACATCTGAAAATTCGAAGCGGCTTTTAGAAGAAAGTAGTGGGTTTAAAACTAAAAATGTAAGATGTCGGAAAACTGCATTAAAAACATAAACTGACATAGGGAAATCCTTATTACCAAATACGGCTATTTTAAAATTGAAGCGGATATACAGGTGTTAGCTTGTTCCGTTTATTGATTAAAAAAGATTGAATAAATGTTTCATTTAGTCATATTTGAAACAAACAAACAAAACTATATATAAATTCAGTAACGACAACAATTGAAATTTTATTATTAAACTGTATATAATGATGTGTTACACAGATAAGATTTCATAACAAAGGGAACAGTTGTTGCTAAGTAATTGCGTGGTCGATTTTGCACTGTTGATTTCAGTTCCGTGTGTTCAAATCAGTTGTAAATATCTTATGCAATTATTTGAAGCGGCTATTTGGGTGATTAGTTTATAAAGTTCATAATTGATTATTTGGATGCTGTACAATATCGGTATGCCCTGTTGGATTTAGAGCATATGTTTGTTCACAAGGCGAAAGAAGAGTGCCATATTGTACCCCCATATAAGAATTAGACATAGCGGCGAGCACTCTTTAACATTTTAGTTGTGAGCACTCTTTGACCCTTCTTTCAAAATTACGTTTTGTCATATGCCTTTTCTGTTCCAAATAGTGGTCATTGAGTTGGTAGTCTACCTGTATTTGGTTATTATGATACTTTAGGGAAACGGGATAGAGAAAGGGGAGGTTTGGGTACCCATAAACCGGTTTAACCCTACCACTGGCTTTTGCTAGTGCCGGTACCAAGTCCGGCTATCCCGAGTTCCTATCGTTATTTATGTTTGTCTCTTGTTTTCATTATTGTTTTTCTGGTGCAGTTTGCTTGTAAATTGTGGCATGTGATTGTAGTTTCTGGCCATTGTAGGTGTTTGCTGTTATCCTGTTTTTGTAATAGGTTTCTCCGTGGCCTCCTTATTAATCAATGCTTCAAAGCATTTCGTCCTTTATGATCATTAAAAAAAGTTCTTTAATAGATATCAGTCCCTTGAGGAAAAATTTTCAGTCCGAACTTAAATTCTTTTTTTTTTACTTAGTACTGGGATGAACATTTATTTTAACTGTCTATGATCTTTCAATAGCAACTACTGTTTTGTTGCTACAAAACACTACAGCAATGTAAAGGGAGATTTAACCCACTATTTCTTTTGAAATGTATGTACCAAGTAAGGACCAAAGCGGTCGAAATTTTTGTCGGTGGTTTCTGATTTGTCTTTTGTCTCATGAACTTCGGCAACTCTGTTCGGTATTTTGTCATTGCCCCAATTGTTCTAATCAACTTGAAAGGTAAGTGTATTTGTTAGGGAAAGAAAGAAGTTAGAGCTTTTCCCTTTTCCAAATCCTAAACGTGATTTACTAAAATTGATCTTTAAAAACATTTTTTAGAGTTTCTACTTTCTACACAAATTAAATTTTTTGAATGGCCATGTTAAAATACATTTTTTTGCACGTTTACAGTAAAAAATAAAATGAAATGAAATACAGACGAACTTGAGAAAACTACTTTTTTTCAACACATTAGAAAATGTTACTTTGTATGCATTAAATCAAAAACAATTACATGTCATTATATCAAAATGTTTTTTAATTTAACACTTTATTAGGTAAACGCTCGGACCAAATAGAGTGTGATATGAATAAAATAATACAAATATACAATGAACGATTGACTGAATGTTAATATAGTATCTTCTTATTATATATACAGAAATAAATATTTACTTTATGTTAAAACAATTTACCTAGTTTTTCAAAAATATTAAAAACATTCCTAAGCAGCTCAGCATTTCTTTTTGTAAAATATTGAGGAATATATTTCTGTCTGAAATGTGAAATGACTTCATCTTCATTTTCATTTTGATTGGTCAACGTGAGGAACAACAAAGAAGTTATTTCTAATTGCTCATCAATACGATCCAAGGTAAAAAAAGTGCAGTTAATATTGTCGTCAAATTCAGTTTCAGCGTTCTTTAAAGTTCAAGGAGTTGGTATAATAAAAAAATAACGCAAACTTCTTCGGACTTTGTTCAGATTACATATCGATAAACTCCTTCATAATTACTTGTATTCCTTAAGGTTAAAGTTTTTCTGTTGTCTGCACATGTGATATCTCTATATTACAGCTGTATGGGTTGTCTAAATATAGAAGTTACTGTGAATTTATTTGTTGCAGATGCGCATTTCGACAACTTATAGAATGAAAAAGATAACAGGAAAATATTCGTATGTTTATACTCTAGGGAAACGGGGCAGATAAAGGGGAGGTTTGGGTACCCATAAACCAGTTTAACCCTACCGCTTTTGCCTAGTGCCCGTACCAAGTCCGGCCGTCCCGAGTTCCTATCGTTGTCTACGCTTTTCTGTTGTCTTATACGTGTTTTTCTTGTGTAATTATAATTTTCAGCCATTGTTAGTGCTTACTGTTATCCATTTTTTAACATTAAGTAAAGTAGCTTATCCGGAAACCTCTCATCAGGGACGAGAAATGCCCTAAGTAATAAGCTGTTTGTGAGTGACATTATATTTAGATATCAAATGTTCATATCTTCGATGGAACTTTTTAAGTGTATTTAACAATTTATGAAATCTGTAACCTTCCTACAAAAGTTTGGAAGTGATAGTAAGGTTACGTTCTTTAAAGTCGTAAAGAGTAGAACAAACGTGTGCGAATTGTACCAGTTGAGAAATATAAACTCCGTATGATGGGGGTAGAGGAACGTCGCCGTCAAGAAAAGGGAAATTAGTAGTACTGAAATCAAAGTCATGCCCTTTATCGTAAATTTTAGTTTTTATTTTACCAGAGTCAACGATTATAGTTAGATCCAAAAAAGGGCAATATTTGGAATCATTGTTAGCTTTATCAAGTTTCAGTTGTTATGGGTAAATGATGTCGACATAATCTAACTGGGGATTGTCAATAGTAAGAATATCGTCATTATACCTGCTTCTTATGTCTCTTCCGTGCAGATCAAATCAAAACATTTGGAAATAAATAAACCTAAATATGTGTAAAAACTGAATGAGAACAAATTAAAAATAGGATCTTAAAGGGAAAGCCAACATATCTATTTAACAGTTGTATCAGATGTCTTCTTCAATTAATGTAATAGGCGACGTACTCAAAGTATTGTATCTCTATAGCAGAGTTGTTTTAGTAATTTTTGTATCTGAAATGTCGAAATTAAAACTCTGTCAGTTGTTTCTATTTGTGCTGTTTTTACATTACAGCTGTTCACATTGTCTGCATTTTTTATATAATACATACATAACAGTTGTTTTAGTTGTACCCGTGTTGTCTCTATATAACAGGCGTTTCTGTTTTCTTTATTGGTCTTATCTCTATACAATAGTTGATTATTATGTTTACATTCAAGTGACGCCTTTTGTGCTATCTCTTTTTTTAATCTATGTTATCTAATTGTTTCTCTTGTGGTTTTTTATGAATTTGTAGTATCTGTTCATTACAGCTGTTACTGTTGTTTTATTGCAATTGATTCTGTGGTCTCAGTTTGGGTGATCTCTTTATTGCAGTTTTATTGTTGTCTGTATTTGTGCTGTTTCTATATTGTAGCTGTAGGGTTAAACTGGTTTATGGGTACCAAAACCTATCTCTCTATTACAGTTCACCTTGTTTCTTTCCATTCGTGTTATCTCCTTATTACAGGTTTTTCTGTTTGTATGTATTTCCAACCGTGCTATCTCTGTTCTTCAGAAGTTTCTGTTGTTCCTTTTATTTTGGCTCTATAATAGTGTTGTTTTTGTTGTCTGTCTTGCTCTACTGCTGTCAATTTTGTTATTTGTTTTAAATTGTTGTTTTTGTTGTTCCTGTTTCGGTTATCCATAAATTAAAATGTTACGGGTGGTTCTGTTTGTGAGAGCTTTACATTACAGTTGTCTCCATTGTCTTTTCGTTTTTAATATTACAGTTGATTTTATAGTCTACATTAGTGTTAGCTCTATTTTATAGTTTTTTCTCGTTGTGTATATATTTGTTATCTCTATATTATAGTTGTTGTTTTTGTCCTCTCCAGCTTTATTCTCTTTATATTACAATGGAACAAAGATATTACATCATAGTAAATATTTACAGTTTGAGAAGTGTTTAATATATTCCTATTTGCATTTAGTGTTTTATTTTCCTTGCAGCGACTAGTGAGTATCAAGTCATAGTGGGATAAGTATAAATTGGCTACGATAACAATAATGCATTTATCTCAAATAATAGCAGCTTAATATATGTACGTCTTTTTCATCAGTAATATCCCCTACTGAAAATTGATATTTTTAAAATGGCCACATAAAAAGATACTATAACTACTTGTTATTATTAAACCACATTCAACAGATTATGTTTGCAACTGTTTACATGATATAATAAACATAATTTACGTGTTTTCTATTAATGTATTTATACGGACGAACTAACAATTACAAAAATTTTACTGCTTAACTAATCAAAAATACATGATGTGTATGATGAGGTAGAAGAATAACTGAATTCAGAAGCAAAGGGGGTGGGGGAAATATTAAATAACACAATTGAGACAACTTTACAAAGACAAAACAAATGAACAGAATTGACCAAGAATCACAATACTAAAGCACTAGCAAATTGAAAGTTTCGCCATGTGCTCCGGAAGGGTATGCATGGTCTGCTGTACCCATGGCAACCGTCATACATAACCAATGGAAGGATATGGAATAAATGTACATGAGACAGTCTAGACAAAACCATTAAAATTCAGGTGACATGTTATTTCTCAAACCCTCAAACAGTTTCACGGTTTGTAAAGTTTCTGTGGATATATAAAGTATTCGGACAATTACAAGCACAAACATTACCAACGAAGACAAAACTAAAAGATGACAGTGTGATGTACAAAACAACACAAAAAATAAAGCACTGGCAAGTGTGACCTCTCAGTGAAAGTAAGTGAAAACGAATCGTCAGCCTAAAACGAACAATCCAAGGACAATGGCAACATCGGAAAAAAGAAAGAAACAACATGAGCACTGCACAGAAAAGAAAAATGAAGACCCAAACATATACAAAAATTAATAAGAATAAACAAAGAGAACCATCAGTTGTTTTAGAAAGGTAAGCATGATCTGATTCATGCGCGGCACCCGTCAAACTATCAATGGAACGTTTCGGTGAACCATGTTGTAGTCAGTATTTGCCAGTTTGGATAAACTATGGATCTACTCTAAGATGTCGATTTTCATTGAAAACGATCTGAATCAAATATGAACATAAAACTTCTGTAGCGCCAATTGCAAGAGTGATTGAACATGACTTTCGTCTAAAAGTTCTTAAGACAGTAATTTTCCTTTGTTAACAAAATCGCTTTACAAACTACATGCACGACAAAAACTGATGTGTTTTGTTATAAAAACACCATATGCCGGATATGTGTGAATATTACTGAGTGAATTTGTGTTATCTGTTCATTACAGCTGTTACTGTTGTTTTATTGCAGTTGATTCTGTGGTCTCAGTTTGTGTGATCTCTTTATTGCAGTTGTATCGGTGTCTGTATTTGTGTTATTTCTATATTATAGTTGTTTTTGTTGTGTTGTTCCACTGGTGTTTACCTCTTTATTATAGTTTATCTTGTTTTATTCTCCTTATTACAGGTTTTTCTGTTTTTATGTATTTTCAATCGTGTTACCGTATAGCGGGTTATTTTTCGGGTCAAAAACATTTCGAGGATTTGAGTGAAAATGTATGCCAGAGATTTAAGCATTTTGAATTTTCGCAGACTATCAAAGATCCTATATATATCTTAATAATAGAAAGACATTCGCGGAATTTATTTTTGCGATTTAAGTTTGTCCGCAAAAACAGGTGAAAATCAATACTCTCGAAAGTATCCGTTTTCTGGTATCTTGATTCTACAGTTGTTTCTGTTGTTCCTTTTATTGTGGCTCTATGAAAGTGTTGTATTTGTTGTCTGTCTTGCTCTACTGCTGTCAATTTTGTTTTCTGTTTTAAATTGTTGTTTTTGTTGTTCCTGTTTCGGTTATCCATAAATTAAAATGTTTCGGGTGGTTCTGTTTGTGTGAGCTTTACAGTACAGTTGTCTCCATTGTCTTGTTTTTAAATATTACAGTTTATTTTATAGTCTGCATTAGTGTAAGCTCTATTTTATAGTTTTTTCTCATTGTGTACATATTTGTTATCTGTATATTATAGTTGTTGTTTTTGTCATCTCCAGCTTTGTTATCTTTATATTACAATGGAACAAATATATTACATAATAGTAAATATTTACAGTTTGACAAGTGTTGAATATATATTCCTACTTGCATTAAGTGTTTTATTTTCTTTGCAGCGACAAGTGAGTATCAAGTCATAGTGGGTTAAGTATAAATTGGCTACGATAACAATAATGCGTTTATCTCAAATCATAGCAGCTTACTATATGTACGTCTTTTTCATCAGTAATATCCCCTACTGAAAATTGATATTTTTAAAATGGCCACATAAAAAAGATACTTTAACTACTTGTTAACATTGAAACCACATTCAACAGATTATGTTTGCAACTGTATACATGATATAATATACATAATTTACGTGTTTTCTATTAATGTATTTATACGGGCGAACTAACAATTACAAAAATTTTACGGCTTAACTAATCAAAAATACATGATGTTTATGATGAGGTAGAACAATAACTGAATTCAGAAGCAAAGGGGATGGGGGAAATATTAAATAACACAAATTAAGACAACTTTACAGAAAAAATGAACAGAATTGACCAAGAGTGTCACAATACTAAAGCAATGACGCCAGACAGACACAAAGCACAGAACCAGAAACCACAACATTCAGAACAAAGGCACTCACAGTGTGAGCTCCAAATTATTAAATATCAAAGGAAATATTAAATAACACAAACTGATACAATTTTACAAAGACAAAACAAATGATCAGAATTGACCAAGAAAGCACAATACTAAAGAACTAGCAATGTGAATCCAAAATAAATTGGAAGTTTCGCCATGTGCTCCGGAAGGTTATACATGGTCTGCTGTACCCATGGCAACCGTCATGCATAACCAATGGAAGGATATGGAGTAAATGTGCATGAGACAGTCTAAACAAAACCATTAAAATTCATGTTACTTCTCAAACCCTCAAACAGTTCCACGATAACATTTTGTAAAGTTTCTGTGGATATATAAAGTATTCGGACAATTACAAGGACAGATCGGTACCACAAACAGTACCAACAAAGACAAAACTAAAAGAGTACAGTGTGATATACAAGACAACACGAAAAAACTAAAGCACTGGCGAGTGTGACCTTTCAATGAAAGTTAGTGAGAACCGAACCGTCAGTCTAAAAGGAACAATCCAAGGACAATGACAACATCGGAGCAAAGACATAACAGAGCAGAAAACACAAAAGAAAAATAAGACATAAATACATAAACATATACAAAAATGAACAAGAAAACCAGGAGTATCATCAGCTGTTTCAGAAAGGTAAGCATGATCTGCTTCATGCGTGGCACCCGTCTAACTACCAATGGACGTTTCCATGTCGTAGTGAGTATTTGCCAGTTTGGTTATAAACTATGGATCTACCCTAAGATGTTAATTCTTATTTAAAATAGAAACATTTTAACGATCTAAATCAAAAAGGAACTTAAAACGTCAGTAGTGACAATTGCAAGTGATGAAACATAACTTTGGTCTAGACAGTAATATTCCTCTGTTGACAAAATACAGGCATGACAAAAACTAATGAGTTTTGTAACATAAACACCATATGCCGGATATGTGTGAATATTACTGGTCAAATACGATAAATTCAATATTGGATAGTCAAAATCGTCAGCTTTGTCATAAGGTATTGTTCTCAAGCGTCCAGGTTTATCAATATAGTGGTATATATCCAGGTATGATGGTCTCTTTATTTTTGAGTTCATTTGGGTATCTAAGATGATGGGTATCATTTAATTGGGGCTTGTTCAATAGAAGAACACCATCTCTTGGCTAGTTTATTGTCTTTTTCAGACTTAGTCCTTGTATGAATTTAGCTTTATATGAATAAAAAATGAAATTGGCTAACAACGGTACACAATTTGTCCCCATATGTATCCTTATTGTCTGCTTGGATTCTTGTCCTCTAAATTCTACAAATATGTAATCAGTTAAAAATGTCCAGTACTGCAATCACATTCTATTTTTTTAGCTCACCCAAACGGTCAGTGTGAGCTATTCCTACCACTTTGCGTCTATCGTCCATCGTCCGTCTATTGTCCGGCATTAACTTTTCAAAGTTTCATCTTCTCTAAAACCACTGAAGCAAATTCAAATAATCTTTACAGAGATGATGTACGGGAGTCTTGCACAAGATTGCGTATTTTGTTCAAATTTTATCCAAAAAAACATGGCGGCCGGTGCATATCTTAGTTTTTACATTGGACATATTGGAAAACTATAATTTTCATGATCTGCTCTAAAACTATTGAAGCGAATTTAACCAAAATGTAGTGGAATGATGCATGGAAGGTCTTTTACAAAGAATACTAATTTTATCCCAATTCGACAAAACATGGCCGCCAGTACAGAACATATTATAACGGTGGTCCTATCTTAAATTCACCTTTTCATCTTGTCCTCTGAGACAATGAAAGCAAATTCGACAAAAGTTACAGGAATGATATATTGAAGCTCCTTCACAAAGATTACTCATTTTATTTCAATTCGATTTAAAACCTAGTTGCCAGCGCGGATCTTACTTTTAACAATGAAACCTATAGGAAAAGCATCATTTTCATCATCTGCTCTGAAACTAGTAAAGTAAGTGAGAATCAAACCGAATAATCCAAGGACAACCAAGATATGAAAAAGAAAGGAAATGGGGTAAATGTCAAGGAGACAACATCCCATATCCAGGTTACAACGACAAAAAACAAAACATCTAGGGGTCACCATATGGTCTTCAACACAGTGAGGAACCTCACACCATATAGTAAACCCTAAATGGCCCCGAAAAGGTAAAAAAGTGAATAAATCAATGGAAACAAACCACAACTAATAACCCAAATATCAAGAAACTAAAATTTTATACATTGTAAGAAGACAAGAACAAGCCAACATATTCCTGACTTGTGACAGGCGCAAAAATTGCGGTGGGGTTACGTACGGCACAGAAAAGAAAAACGAAGACACACGCACACAAAGACGAACAACACGGACCGAATAAAAAACCATGGGTGAGATCAGGTGCACCAGTAGAGTAAGCATCTCCTGCCTCTTATAAGACACCCACCGTGTTGAACATGTCAAATCTGGTAGCAAGGTCAAATCCGGCACAGGGAACAACAACCAAGCCTTTAAAGGTAAAGATCTGTTGTCATCTAGAAAACAGCTATCCCATAGCGGTCCACAAGACGGCGATGTCGACCGCAAAACTTCCGGAGGGATGACTCCAAGCCCCGGGTAACACATCCCTGCCCAAGCAGCCCATCTGCGAGCAACCAGGCTCCATCCAGGAAGCCGCTGTATCGACCACAGGCCCCAAATAGCTGTTGGAATGCCGCCGCAAAGAAAGGGAAGTCGACTATTCGAAAAGCGAAGTCATCGCGTCCGTCGTACAGCCTAGTTTGAAGTCTACCTCTGTTGTCAATCCAGAGGCTTGTTTTCTACCTACAAAAACGCACCTATATCTTCTTTCAGCGTTCTTAGGTTAGAAACATCTATGAATCAAACTTTTCAGCTGAGATTTCAGCCGCTCACGAGGAATTGTAGTGTAAAGTGTGGAGAAGTCAAAAGCTTCAACGCCGTCACAGTGTGACAATAACCTAGAGCTTAAGAAGTCAAGTAGATTTTTGGAGTTTTTCGAAATCCACATTTCATTTACACCGGCCCTTGAAAAGAAAGTATGTCAGTATTTTTGAAGGTCCCCTCTAATTTAAGTAAACTGTGCTAAAATAATGTATGGAATGTCCCTTACAAAGATTGCTCAATTTTTTTTGATTCAACAAAAACATGGCCGAAAGCACAGAACATAGTTTCACATTTGCCAATGGGAAATTCATCTTCTCCTCTGAAACCACTCAATCAAATTCAGTCAAACTTTACAGAAATAATGTATGGAAGGTCCTTTATAAAGATTGCTCATTTTGTGAAAAAAATGGAACTTCGTTTAAAATGGGACCCTTATAGGAAAACATCTTTATCATCATATGCACTAAAACTATTGAAGCGAATTCAGCCAAACCTCGCAGGAATGATGTTAGAAGGGTCCTGTACTAATAGTGCTCATTTTGTTATGATCTAACAAACACATTGACCAGCACAGAACTTAGATTAATATTGAATCCTATGGGGAAATAATTATTTTCATCATCTGCTCTGAAAAAAAAAATAAAGCGAATTTTGTCCTTACCTAGCTGTCAGGAACTGCGAGCATTTGTCCGGACAGTACAAGTGTGCATTGTCTTCATGTTTTATGTATATCGTTGTAAGGGTACTCGTCTTCATAAGTTGGATTTTCTTCTAGTTTGATTTTTACTGCGAGTCTTTTGTTTATTTATTTTTAGCCATTCACCACACACAGGGAGAGGGTTTGGATCCAATAAAACGAGTTGAACCCCACCGCATTTTTGCGCCGGTCCCAAGTCATGAATATGTTGGTCATTGGCTTGTCCTTGTCTTTTTGAAATTTTAGTTTTTATACGACCGCAAAAAAATTTTTGAGGTCGTATATTGGTATGATACTGGCGGCGTCGGCGTCGGTGTCGGTGTCGTCGGCGTCGTCGGCGTCGTCAGCGTCTGTAGACTTTTCGTTTCCGTGCGATAACTTCAGTTCTAGTTGATCAATCCTTATGAAATTTTAACATAATGTTCCTTGTCACAAAAG
>MJUU01057370.1:34567-49497 GCA_002080025.1 Modiolus philippinarum | reverse complement strand
CGAGCTACAAGGGGTCAAAGGGGCCAAAATTGCAACTGATTCAAGCTCTTTATTGTGTCCATTTAATTACTGTATCAAGCTCTTTACTGTGTCTTCATTCGTTTGAATTGCACTAATGTTCAAATTTCAGTATTCGACATGCTGCGGTCGTATCATGCTGCGCTCGGCGTAGCCCTTTATTTTATATTCGGGTTATAGGATGTGGTTTGTTTCCATTGATTTATTCACCTTTTAAGCTTTTGGGGGCCATTTAGGGCTTGCTATATGGTGTGAGGTTCCTCACTGTGTTGACGGCCGTACGGTGACCCCTAGATGCTTTGTTTTTGGATCGTTCAAACCTGGATATTGGGTGTTGTCTCCTTGACATTTTGCCCATTTCCTTTCTTTTTCATATTTATTTGAAATGTTTTTAAATGACATATGGAAGGCCCTTTTAAAAGATTGCTCATTCCTTTCTGATTCGACAAAAACATGGCCGACAGCATAGAACATAGTTTACAATTGGTCCTATTGAAAATTCAGATTTTTATCAGCTCCCCTGAAACCCCTACATCAATGTCAAACAAAGTTTACATGAATGACGTTGGAAGGTCATTTATAAAGATTGCTTATTTTATTTTGATAAAAAAAAACAAGACCACAAGTACATATCTTAACATAGGACCAAGTGGATTCAACATCACTTTCATCACTTGCTGTAAGCATTTTGTCCGGTTAGCGATTCAGACTCAGTTTCTTAGCCTGAAGATAAACATTATTGCTGTAATAAGTGTGATGGTTAACAAAATAGGCCCGATGTTTCCCTTGTAGCAAGCATGAATATCTTGTTTCACTGTTTTACTACAGAGAGACTGGTGTCTTAAATACCAGAGTACTGACTTTAACTTATTATGTGGGAAAGTAGTATAAAGTATAGACAAATTAGACGTTTACACTTTTCAAAGTAAAGTTAAGTTGGAGATAGAAGGTTGACACATTTTTGTATTTAAAATTCAATGTCAGACAAAGTCAGATCTCTAATTTCAATATTGTTGCTTTTGAAGTTTCTTATCATAACTTTATCTCATATGTATTACTGAAGATTTCAGTTTTATTTTGTGTTTCATGTCGGTGTTAGAGGAGTTCAGGCCGTATACTAAATCTGAATATTATATGCATTTTAAAGCATGTTTCACAATACAAACACAATTATGTACACAATTTTTCTTATACTCCGTATTATGAATTAATTCATCAAAGATATAATAATATAATATAACCTATCATTACATTACCTGTAATACAAGGAAACATTAAAAATATGCAGGGAAAAATCAATTTGGATGCATGCAACAAAAACCTTAACAAAAACCATTTTACGATTCAAATGTTTTTTTGTTTTGTTTTTTTTTGTGATCCGATTTTACATACTTTCACCGATTTCATATTTAACCAATGCCGGAAGTTAGCGTATAATTAGTAACAGTTTTGACATAAGCCGTTTTAATCCCTATTTAATTATTGTATCTGAACTGAAGATGTATGTGTTGAAATAATGCTTAACATCAAACTGATACAGGGTTTAGTATGTCATTACATGACGGCTGACCGTAGACAGAAAGAGTGGAAAATTATTTTTACTCAATAATGTATATAACTCTGTATTCACAAATAACTCTATATATCTACCCTTCTAGAAGATTGTGAAAATAGTTGTCAAACATAACAGAAATTTTTCATAGGATGTCAAATTTCTGTTTATAACTCTACAGCTCTATATGTCTTGATATTTGATTTAATTATTTTTTTCATTAACTATGTTGACATCATTCTATTTGTTGATAATTATGAAGACATTATTTAATATTCTTAATCCCAGAATACAAAGCAAATATTTAAAACAACATGGTCAGAAACGCAATAAGTAACATATGTGTAAAAGGTGACAAAGGTTGACCTCTTTTGCAGTTTTTATTACTATCTATAATAACTCTATTCTATATGTTTTTTTAAAATGCTTTCTAACATGCATATATCTCTAATAACCATGCTCATGTTTTCTGCATGTGCATTTGTGTTCTGGGTAGAGCACTTCCTGTATTATAAGCTGCATTAAATCCTCCATTAAATAATTAATTTTTTCTTTGTCATCTTTACTAATTGGATAATAAATCTCTATTGAAAGACATCCTGCCATACAATTTGTCAAATTCCTGTTTATAACTCTATAGTTTTATAGATATGTGTTGTGTTATTATCTCTCGCTTAGCGAAGGCGGGTGGATTATGTAATGCAGTCCATCCGTATGTACGTACGTACGTATGTGTGCAGTGCAGTGCTCCCCGATAGCTCTGTATAAGAGGTAGAAATTTGAAACTTGGCACCGTACTAGATTATGATCTGCACTAGCGCGCTAGGGGTTTGGAGTTTCTGTCCAACGCCCTAGGGGCAAATTATGGGCGAAAACGAATTTTCGCGATATCCAATAACCAAAGAAATCTCTAAGGATATTTGAGCTATAAAGTTAAAACCGGAGAATCGACTCACATCTTATTTAGCAACTTCACAGAGGGCGTCGGAATTTTCGTTTGAACCTTCAGGGCATGGCCTCTAGGGGGTCCAAAAAACGAGACAAAAAACGATTCAGCTAGAACTCCCCTTACACCTTAAAGAGGTTCGCTCCTCATGTTTTGGGATTTCTGTCAGATATTCAGAATTCTCTGGTTTTATCCAATTAACAGCATTATATTTTTTTTGCCCATGGACCCCCTAATTTTTTCCCATAATTTCATTCTCTACATCTTTAGGAGCATTCTGTAAACAATTCATTAAATTTTATTTTTTTCTTTAACATTTATTCATGGTCAAACCTTGCTAATGTTATCTTATGAAAATTCAAAGGAGTTCAGTTTCCCGCCGGATTTTTAATCACTTATATCTCCAAAACGAGATCATCAACCTATCAATTTTATAATTGTTGTCTGTGTCGAAGGTTTCGGAATTTTGAAATTTGCCCTCAAAGCGGAATAACGAGCCAAATATTGTATTTCGAGTTTTCCAGTAATATGCGATATCTTCTGCAGTATTTATGTTTTGAAGCTGAAACTTTCTATATGGGTTCCATTATGTTTATCTAATTTGCTAATGATAGCGGACATTTGGTATGACCCCTGGGGGCATGCCCTTGAGGGACAAAAAAAACTTAAAACAATAAGTACTCAGCATATGATTGGTACTTAATGTATAATTTTCATTTTGTGGTTTACATTTTCATGGGGAATCAGTTGAATTGCTTTTGGAATACAAGATAAGAATTTAGAATTTTGACTTCGGTGCCAAATTTGGTAAATTTCCTGAAAATGTCAAAGACCAAAAATTTTTGAAATTCTTAGATGAAATTATAAAATTAAGCAGCTCTATAATGTCATCAGATAGTATGAACACTTTATCTTCAAAAATATGATTCTTATATTGGTCAATTTTCTGGAACTCTCAAAGACCCATTACTTTATGGAATTTTACCTAGCAACCATATCTTTTTGGTGTCTTATTTTATCAGTGATCATTTTCAATAGTCAGATTGCATATCATTTTCAATTCCTAACAGTAATAATAATCATTTTCAATAGTCAGATTGCGAAAAAAAATTTGATTCTTATTTTGGCAAATTTCCTGAAAGTCTTAAAGACCTGTTATTCTTTATTATTATTATTATTTTTTTTTTTTGGAATTCTACCTCGCAATCATACACTGGATGAAATCGTCGATTTACAAAGGTATGCAAATGTAATGGAAATGCCTTTAAAAGCCGAACTTTTGCATCATTTACATATGTTTACAAAATCTTAAACCGGTGCTAGGGGCCGTCTTGAACTTACTATGAGGTATGAGCAAAGCTCATTGTTGAAGGCCTCATGGTGACTTCAAGATGAAGAACAACAATAAAAGCGTTGTTCCTTTGCTTGTTTTTTACCATGTATTTGTAGAGACTTTGTCTCATGTGCATTTACTCCATATCCTTTTATTCACCATTTACGACTGGAGTTTGTCTCTCCTGCAGTGTGGAGTCCGTNAAACGATTCCCCGTGCGAGAGATGTATGCTCTCTATATTTTTCAGTTATGGTGTACTTGTGCGTGAGAGAATTTCTCATATGGATATACTATTGATACTTTCAAATTTTGGCCGCTATTTTTTTAATTTTCGAAATGTAATCCAGACCACCTGTTTTAAGTGCCCACATCTCACTATTTTATAACGCCAAGTTTTCTTACATTCGACTTGATGAGTGTCCTGTGTTTGTCTATATGTTGTAGTTGTCCACTAGCTTAAGACACTAGTGCTTTTGTCGGGCAAAGGATGACAGTGATTGTAAGAGCACTTTGCCAGTTTAATTGATGTTTGATGACAATCCCGCTACCATGACCAAGAAAGACATGGATGTAGCGTTGCTCGACAATTAGCAAAGAATTCCGCTTAAACCGGTGCTAGGGGCAATCTTGAACTTACTATGAAGTATGAGCAAAGCTCATTGTTGAAGGCCTCATGGTGACTTCAAGATGAAGAACAACAATAAAAACGTTGTTCCTTTGCTTGTTTTTTACCATATCCTTTTATTCACCATTTACAAAAATTAAGCAACCTTTGCTCTACAGTAAATGTTAGATTTACAACACCTTTACGCACATTGGGGCTCGAATAGAGACCGCAAAATCCATGGCTTTTATACAGTATCGTAAATATAAGGAAAAGACGATCTTTCTTTATATGTCTTCATCCCCTTAAATATTTCACAAATGTTATTATTTAGATAGGATAGTAAACCTTTATATGCATATAATATTTCCACTTGTCATAAATGTTCATAAATAAAGATATGTTTGTGGTATATAAATATAAAGCAAACAAAAATATTTGTCGCGATCGTAAAGATCCCTGTTTCTAACCCTTTGCTTAACTAAGTTAATATACGTGTAAACTTAATCATTTGCATACGTTATTGAATTTAAATATTTCAACAAATGACAAATACTTGCTGAAATTATAATATTTATGGTATATATTAACGTTTGAAATAGTGGACAAAATATTAACTTTCTTTGCATTTGTGTACCACTGCAAATAAGGCAAATATAAATCTTTCTTATCTATCCTGGAGTGGTAAATATGGTCAAATTTCAAACTTGGAGATAAAGTAAATGTAGAGAAAATGTGACATTTACTAATCTTTACGTACCCTTACGCAGTATTATAATTCTTTTAATTTTTATTCTGTATTTGTAGCTTTGTAAACTCGTGTAAATGTGTATCTTTATGGCAGTAAAACCTCTGTAGTTCTGTAAATATGGCTTCAGAACGTGTCGTAAATAAAGTTGAATATTGGATTATGGCTTTGTAATGTGCACTTTTTTGCTTTTACATTTCTATCAATAATTATCGGTGAGTTATTTTATTTGCAAATAACAATATGTATCCTGTTTGCAAGGAAATGCAACATTCCGTATATATTTTCTATATAAATAAATCCTTTGTCTCGTTACGATTTTGCCATTGTGTTTTTATAGATTATATATCCATTATAAAGATTGTGATTGAATTCTGTGTTAAAACTATTGGTTGAAAGAATCATACATCCAAATAAACAAAAACATAAAAAAGAATAAATTAAAACAAAAATTCAAAACATTTAACAAAACAAAACAAAAAAAAAATGTAAAAAAACAAAAACAAACAAAAAAGCCAGCAAAACTAATGTACTATTACTAATGTAATCTGCACAGACATTTAAAATGTGTTAACAATTATAAAACAACAAAATAAAACAAAATTGTATTTAGCGAAAAAAAAAAGATTTTGGAATTTAAAAATGTAATATAAGTCCGTTTTGAATTGACACTCTGTCTAAATAATATATAATGGCAACAACATAACAAAACAAACAAGAGCACGTTAATCCGCTGAATGTAAGAGTGAAATAATACCAATTTAGCTATCTGACTAAGTAACTAACTATTAATAGTCTCAACCAATCAAAAAGCCTCCACCAATATTGCTCCGCCTTTTTCTATCGTTAGATACCATACTTTTCAATAGCGTGTAAGTTCTCCAACCAATCATTAAAAGGATTGAACCCTGATAATAAGTATGAGTTTTTTTCTGTTTGTTGAATTAAATTAATTAAAACATACGTGTGAAATATACTGTGCAAGGGAGAATCCGAACTATAACGATAAAAAACATATGTTCCCTATTTGCACTTTTTGTAACAAAGATGTCATTGCTGTTCGCCACAACAAATGTTAATTTTTACATCTGTCTATATCCTTTTCCCTTTTGTCTCCTTTTTTGTTGCTTTAAGGGACACCTACGAAATCAAATTTAACCTAGTTTTGATTTCATTTAAACAATTTTGGATTTTCGACCTTTATTTTTTTAATCCGTTCGGGTATTTCCTTTATATTTGCTTTGACCAATTGATATATATATATATATATATGGTGACTTCAAGATGAAGAACAACAATAAAAGCGTTGATCCATTGCTTTGTTTTACCGTGAATTTGATTTAAATGCTGCTGAGAGGTTACTCCTTGAAACACGTGTACAGCATAACGAAATTTACTGCTTTTTTATGCAACTTCGGTATTTTTTTTTGTACTTTGAACCATTTGGCCGATGCCACTGCTGGTGGACCAGAGGTCCCCGAGGGTATTCACCAGCTCAATAGTCAGACTTGTCTGACATGAAAATTTTACCTTGCGTGTTATAAAATTTACTGTTTTTATCAAAATTCTAAGCCCTTGAAAATACCCAGGCTCCATTCCGTGTATGGCACTCGGTAGATGTCCTTGGTACTGGATTTGGCTTCCTATTTCGATTTTTTAAGATTACTTCTTTTGTTTCAACTTTTAGATAATGGTTTTCCATATTATTTGATTTTAATGCTGCTGATGAGAGGTTACTCCTTGAAACACGTGTACAGCATAACGAAATTTACTGCTTTTCATTCAACTTCGGTATTTTTTTGTACTTTGTAGAGACTTTGTTTCATGTGCATTTACTCCATATCCCTTCATCGCTTATTTTAGACTGGATTTTGTCTCTCCTGCAGTCTTTGGTCTGTAAAAAGATTCCCCGTGCGAGAGGTGTATGTTCTTTATTCTTTCCAGTTATGGCTTACTTGTGCTTGAAAAAATTTCATATTGATGATCTATCATACTTTCACATTTTGGAATTTCTATTTTTTCTACAAAACATGTCATGTCAAAATGTTATTCTGAACACCTGATTATTGTGCCCACATCTCATGATTTTATGATGCCAAGTTTTCTTACCACTCGGCTGTTTAAGTGTTGTGATTATCTTCTGTTAGATTTTTTATTTTGGCAACGGATGACAGCGATTGTAAAAAAAAACACTTTGCCAGTAAGTTTTACGTTTGTTGACGATCCCCCATCCATGGAAAAAAAACAATGATGTTACGTTGTTCGACATCAGGTAATGAATTCTGCTCAAGCCAGTACTAGGGTCCATCTTGAAACTTACAATGGGGTGCGTCTAAACACCGCTAAGAAGCTTCTAAGTGCACTAAGGACATTCAAGTACCACTATTACAAACTGATGGAGACATTTTATTTGTATTGTTAACACACCGTAGTATATATCAAATTACATACAAATGTCATATTTGCAAAGTTTGGTGACAATACCATGTATAATTTATTTGAGACCCTTTTTGGGCCTTTTTTGCAAACTTTTGAATTTTTTTTACACATATCGTAAATCAATTAAGCATGGCTTAAATAAATAATATCCTTTTTCTCACCAATGTGTGAAGTGAATCCACATGAACTCTTCTTCAAAGTCAGCAAAGAGAACAAAACCAGCAAGGGTGATTTTTATTTACCAGGTTTTAGTTTTTAAGGGGTAGTGTCGTTTATTTTTTGTTTGTTTGTTTGGTTTTTTTTTCTTTTATATTATTCTGACACAAACGCCGATTTTCATACCGTTTTCGGTGTTTATGCCCCCGGGCATATAAGTGTTTTGAATGTGCGACTATTCAGTTAACATTTAGTATGGGTAAATAAGGGTATCCTAAAATAAACTGAAACAATATCCAAATCAATACATGTACATGAAAATCAAAGTATTCTGGACTTGCTCTATTTGTCGTCAGAAATTCTTTTTCGGTTCCGGAACCTGATTCCTCGGTAACTTCGGTATTTTGTTATCTTATTTGTATATACGGTCTCATGAACAACGGTCCAATTTTAACCATGGGCTGGGCCTTTATATTCGTAAATTTAACCCCTCGCTAACGCTCAGGATTAAATTCGAATACAAAGGCCCAGTCCATGGTTAAATTTCCAATAGCCATATACCTGCCATGAATTATTTCTTATATAACAAACATAAACATATAAATTATAGAATAAAAAAAGTATTAATTATGGCGCGCCTTCATTTTCTTACTATTGTCTGGTTGACGAATTTACTAGCGCAACATAATATACATCCAAGATTTACATGTACCGAAATAAAAAATATATATATATGGGCATGAAGGTTAAACCGTAACAAAAGTTTACAGAATGTTCTAACTATATATAATTTAATATTTTCGGACAGCCAATTAACGCTGACGGAATGTAATAGATAATTCATAAACTTATGAATCCGGACAATTTAGCATTACCCCCGCAGTTACTTCAAACACAATTACATAATTATTTACTTAATCTACTGGTATATTTTATTTGTAATAAAAAAACACGAAATGCATTTTCGTTTCTTTTTTTTGCGAAGAAATGTTAGAATATTAGCAAGAGAATTTCTTGTTTTTTTTGTACAGTAATCAATATTAGTGACTGAGTTCAACGGTTCGATACTTGAAAATCCTTACGGCTAAATACAGTATTCAAAAGTGCTTAGAGACAGTTTGTGCTCTGTGCGCATAGTAGTCATACATGTATTGTTTTTTTAGTAGTTGTAGAAATATCGTATTTTTTGTGGTCTCTATGATCCTCTATTCCAGTCCCACATATCATAGATAACATTTCCACATAAATCATTGAATTCAAATATGTAGATAAATACCGCCATCTTCTTTAGGTAAACTTTGACATGATGATAAATGTTTGGAAATTTACAGTAACATTTAAGAAAGTTTTGACCTATACATAAATATTAGGAAACACAAATGTAAGATTTGCCTTAATTTAAATAGATATAGAAATGTACGATAAATTGCGGCCTCTATTCGATCCCCACATACTTCAAATATGTGGGGAAATAGCAACATTTACCTGTGGTTTAGTGTGTTCGGAAATGTAGGTTAATATCACCATCATCTTTAGGTAAACTTTGACATGATGATAAATGTTTGGAAATTTTATTGTAACATTTAAGAAAGTTTTGACCTATACATAAATATAAGTAAACACAAATGTAAGATTTGCCTTAATTTAAATAGGTATAGAAATGTATGATGAATTGCGGCCTCTATTGCAAATATGTTGGGAAATAACAATATTTACATGTGGTTTAGTGTGTTGGTAAATATCACCTTTAGTTTTTTGTGTTGTATATGTAACGTTCGTGTGTTTTGTGGGCATGTGGTGTCTTTGGTCTTCCATCTTTTGGTGTTCTTACTTTTGCCTTGTCTCTGGACTTTGATTTGTGTAATCTTGTGCTTTGTTCCTTCGGTATTCTACTGCCGTTGTTCTACATCTTTAGGTAAACTTTGACATGATGATAAATGTTTGGAAATACAGTAACATTTAAGAATGTTTTGACTTATATATAAATATAAATAAATATAAGTAAACACAAATGTAGGATTTGCTTTAATTTAAATAGGTATAGAAATGTATGATAAATTGCGGCCTCTATTCGATCCCCATATATCGTAAATATGTGGGGAAAGAGCAACATTTACATATGATTTAATGTATAAGGAAATATTCGGAAATATTTCAGTTAATTTTACGTTATTTTGTTCATATTGGAAACGTATGGAAATATTACCCTACCATTTGCTTTATCTTTGAAATATATGCATAACTGCGTAAAGTATACTGAAATTTAGTTGTCTTTACATACCTTAGCAAACATATCTTGCAGACGGCTCATGGTATTTAACTCATCTTTAAACATGTAAATAAATGTTTGTAAATTGACATTTTCATGCAGTGATATATTTTCCATTCATAACAGTGATGATGATCATTTTCAAAAGTCAGATTACAAAAAACTTTGATTTTAATTTTGGTAAATTTCCTGAAACTCCCAAAGACCTGTTATTTTTTGGAACTCTACTTAGCAACCATATCTTACCAGTATTTCGGGGAATTCAACCTAACAACCATACCTTTTTCAATTCCTTACAGTAACAGTGATTGTTTTCAATAGTAAGACTGCAAAAATATTTGATTCTGGTTTGGTAAATTTCATAAAACTCTCAAAGTTCCTTTTTTGGGGGGAATTCTATCTAGCCACCATATCTGTTTCAATTACTTACAATAATTGGAATTGTTTTCAATGGTAAGACTGAAAAAATCTTTAATTTAAAATTTAGTTTTTATTGATGATTCCAATATATATACATTTTCAAAACTTTAGTATGGGTCCAAAAAAAGAAGGAGATTGCAATCTATTGTTGACCTTTTTTTATTGAATTAAATTATATTTTTGAATCTGTATTGACTTGTTAATAATTGTAAAGACGTCATTTATTATTGTAAATCCAAGAATACAAACCAATCACTTAAAGCAACATAGCTAGAAACTGCAATCAGTGACAGGTATCAACTACTGTTACTGTTTTTCATAATGAAGATTAAAACTGGTCACTTTCATTGAACTGATATTTACAAATTAAGTGAGAACCGAACTGTCAATAAAAACGAATAATCCAAGGACAATGGCAACATCGGAAACAACAAAGAAACAGAGACAAGGTTTGGGTACCCATAAACTGGTTTAACCCTACCACTAGCTTTTGCTAGTGCCGGTGCCTAGTCCGGCTGTCCCGAGTTCCTATCGTTATCTACGTTTGTCTTTTGTCTTATTCGTGTTTTCCTGTGTAGTTCCCTGGCAGCTTGTGGCATATAATTATAATCTTCAGCCATTAGGTGTTTCCTGTTATCCATTTTTTACACAACAAGAGTACGGCACAGAAAAAAAAAGTCACTCATACAAAGATGAACAACACGGACCTAATAAAAAACCATGGGTGAGATCAGGTGCACCGATAGAGTAAGCATCTCCTGCTTCTTATAAGACACCCGCCGTGTTAAACATGTCAAATCCGGTAGTAAGGTCAAACCCGGTAGAGGAAACAACAATTAGGCTTTTTTAAGATCTGTTTTCATCTGCGAAACAGAAATCCCATATCCACAAGATGGTATTGTCGACCGTAATACTTCTGGAGGGATGACTTCAAGGTTTGGGTAACATACCCTTTGTTAGGAAGCCTATTTGTGAGCAACCGTTTTCTATCAAGGAAGTCACTAGGAAGTCGACCACAGGCTCTTGAATAGCGAATGGGACGGGAGATGTAAACTCCGTATGCCGCCGCTGTTGGGATGTTGCTACAAAGAAAAGGGAAGTTGACTATCGGAAAAGTGAAGTTATCGCGTTTATCATACAGTTTAGTTTGAAGTCTACCTCTGTTGTCAATTTCGGGATGGTCAAGGAATGAAGGCGATGTAGAAGTGTGTATGGTATCCTTAATTTCGAGCTCTTTTGGATAGATCAGATGAAGAAAATCCCCAAAGCGAGGGTTATTTAGTGACAAAGTTTGTATCTCTGAAATGAAGACTTATATATTTTAGAAGACGCACACTTGAAAAGCTGACTGACTTATACTTACCCAACATAAAACTTGCAATTAGCTGTGCGTAGAATGTTACATTTGAAAATCCTTTCATCCGTAATGATAAAATAAAGAACTCTCACTTTAGTTGACTATTGCACTGATAGGGCTAAAACTGTTTTTGTGATGTTNTTGTTGTTTTTATTGTTTCTGTGTATGTTTTCTTTATATTACTATAAAATAAAATGATTTATGAAGATATAGATTTAAATATTGAGTTGTGTAAAATTTATCCTGTTTTCTTTTCAGTTAGTAAGTATCAAGACAGAGAAGGATGAGTATATATCAGGAATGATAATGATTTTGATAATAACGCCTATTCCTTCAAGATTATTTACATGCATGTTGCATTTTAACTACGGTATTGTCACAACCAATTGCATAATTGGTTTTGCCTACAAATAACTCTAAGGTGTCGAACGCTACCTATCAATACGGGACTTTTGAATCGTGTTCACCTTGGAAACAGCTCTTTTTTTATACGTAAAAATCAATACATTAATACATTGAGAGGGAATCACTAATTTATGAACACTGTTGAGCTATGGGTGATTTATATTTAACCGATTAGTAGCGCTTCAGGTTTTTTTCGTCAATTAAAATTTAGTTAAAAAAAAACTGTTATATAGAAAAAATTATAAATGCACTTCAATTTTATAGTTTTTTATGTGGTATATATTTATTTCAATAGTTTTAGAAATCAAGTATTCCTTCTGACTGGTATCCGAGGTGATCGTTTCCGCCCTCAATTACACGAGAATTCCTATCTCGAAAGTCCCGTATTGAGACTGGACAATTACACCTCTCCTTTAAAAAGGTATCTCGAACATTGTAAAACATTCATGTCGCATTAATACTACGGTAGTGTAAAAACGACTCTAAATAAGTGGTTTGACGTACTAAATAACTGAAATTGATTTTGTATGTATGGTTTTGTCAGCCCGATCGACACAATTGATTTCTTCGTTTTTATTCTAAGAAAATATATGTAACCGTAAACTGTATTTTATATCTAGTTTTCTGTATGGTACATAAACACCATAAAAAGTTCATATAACCATTAAAAGGTCATGTTGCTCCTTGATTTATTATCTATATCCAATTTGCAAACAATAATATCATAAATGCAAAGCTAACCCATAAGAATGCTGGTTTTTATGACAGATTATTATTATTATTGTTATTATTGTTTTGGAATAAATATATCAGTACCATATATATTACTGAGTTAGAAGGTGACAAGGGAAAAACAATTATTGAAAGATTTATTTCAAAGCTAAAAATACTATAGAGTAAAGTATGGTAAAATCGGACGCCAGGAAAATACGGACGATTTTAGGTTGATATATCATCAAGCTGTTGTAATGAATTACCCTTTCCGAAAAATAATGTCACTATTAATAAAATTGGAAAACCCCTGCAAACAAAGAGTCCGTTCTCCCTAAAACTAATATTACATGAATATTGTGGATCAACGCTGTTCAAGATATCGAAGAACTTCAGGTGTCTTTCTTTCTTGTACATGTAAGTGTATTGCATTCGGTAAATGTCCTTTGTATTCACCAGCCGAGTAGTCAGTGCTTTGGTGCTCACTCGAAAGCTGATTTTATTTTGAAACTTGCAATATCTAATTTTTTGTAGATTTTGTTGAAACTGAGGAGTATCTCCCTCATGCAAAGCTCTGTCCTTTGTTGATTTTTGTTTTCCATTTAGATCATATTGTGTTTTATTCCCTATCAATCTTTAAACGTCCTTGAATTCATGGTCTTCCATATGTTTAGATTTTATCTGCACTGAGGAGACATAAGTTGTCGAAATGACCGTATGCAGACACTACAATTAGTTTGGTGTTTATTTATTAGTATGAAATTTGGAATTCTATTTCGATATATTTTGCAATGAATACTTCTTGCAGACTATTTTTGGATTATGACTTTCCAAATTGTTTGCTTCTGGTCTCCTTGAAACACTAGTACAACATTACAAAATTTTCAGTTTATTATGCAACTTCACTGGATTTCTTAACTCTATATTTATATGGTATTTCTATGATTTGTCTTTTCTTTATGTTACTGAGGTCTCGAATAGTTGTACAATGGTTCAGGGTATTGTTATTTTTCTTCAATTTTTGTTTAATAAAAATAATTGCAAAATAAAAACCAATGAAAATAACGAATATAGTGTATTTTTCAAGAAAAAAAGTATAGACTTTTAGACTGCAAATCAAAAGATAGCAGGATGATTCCGTCTGTCAGAAAAGTGCAGGCACTTTCGGTAGATTTGGTGTGACGCATACCGAGTTTTCTCAACCCTGAGATTTGACGAGAGCTAACATTCAATAAAAGTGACAACAAAAGTTCGAATCGATCAAAGGGAGAGACCAGTAAGGAAAATCCGTATCAATTTAAAATGTTTGTATCCTTTCTGAGTGCATGAAGAACTCTTGATTTCGTATTCGGTTATATATATGTTTCCTTGTTGTGTCTTTTGTCTCTTTGTGTATAAAACACATATATTTTCATGAGCTAAAGAATAAAAATGTTTCAGTTGTTTTTGATATTTTCGTGTTTGCTATGATTATTGAGTTTGAACAAGAAGGTATTTGGGTGATTATTGACTATCAGCATTGATGCGTTAATTTTTTTAAATTATACCTGCACATTATATGAGCTTAAATATATGACAAGATCGAATTTAAGGAGGCTCACTCGTCACATTTTTTGAAGTTGTGTCAGATTTCGGAACTTCTCTGATTTTGTTCAGTTCAATGGTTCAAAGAATTTTGCACACGGACCCCCACTTTGTATTTCATGAATATGTTCTATGGGTCAAATTAAGACACATGACAAGTTTTCATAAAATTCTTGATATAACTTCTTAGCTTTTAGACAAGAAATAATCCCAATGTTAAATTAAGGGAAAATCCAGAGAAATCCGTTTCCCGCCAATTTTTGTAATGACTTGTGTCTCGGTAAAAAGCAAAGGGACCTATATATTTCTTTTTACTATTTCATTTTGTCTACAATGCTTAATAAATTAAAATAGGCTTCAAGAAATCTATCAGGAGTGAGCCTCCTT
>MJUU01057370.1:7124-21452 GCA_002080025.1 Modiolus philippinarum | reverse complement strand
ATGGAAGGGACAACCCTGACAACGAGTTTTGATTGCCACTGGAAAACGGGAGAAATGGTTAGGGGCATAAAATTTAGCTTTCTTATACGAGTCCCAGTGATTTAGACAATATGGAAGGGGGGGCTTTATATTGCATGGAGCATGCCGTTTCTCCACAAAAGATTGGCTGCAGTGGTTCGCTGTCAGGCTATATTGCAATGTTAAAAAACACAGTAAGTTAAGATAAACATTTCAATATTTATTTGTGTTTATATTTTATTGTTTAGCTTTATTGTTTTGCTTTTATTTTCAGAGAGTAAGTATCAAGACAGGGTAGGATGAGTATAAATTATCAAAATTAAAATCTTTGATTCAAATACAACTTAAATATAGCTAATCCTAAACCACTAAGTAAATTGTAGTTTTCATAATTTGTCAATTGACATTGTTATCCATAACGTATATGGACATTTTTACAAGAAAAAAGTTGCTTTCATATGATTTTATTGGAATATATCACTTTGATTGGATGCGACTTGCATAGAACGGGAGTTGTATTGTAAGTACAATTGCCAAACCTTCTGTGTCAATAACCAACAAAATACCGAAGTTACTGTTAATTTATGTTCTGTATATGCGCATTTCGACAACTTATGCCTCATCAGTGCAGATCAAAGCAAACTATTTGGAAGTCAATTAACCGGAAAACATGTTAAAGCTTGGAAACAAATAAACGACATTAAGAACTAAAGCACTCAAAGTGTGAACTCCCATGAAAACAGGGAGTGACATATGGTGCTTCGGAAGGGAAAGCATGTCCTGCTCCACTAGTGACATCAGGCACACGATAAATGAGGTATATATTGTTTTGAAGCTGCTTGGAATTGCTATTTTCTAACCCTTAGACAAAACAAATAAAAATCCATGGTACGTTTTACTACTCTAACCCTCAAACAGTACCAAGATAAGAAATTGAAAAACTGCTGTAAGTCTCAAACATAAACATGAGTATTCAAACATAAACCAGGACAAACCAGTAGCACAAACATTACCAACGTAGACAAAACTTAAATATACATTTAGTTTATACAGTGATTTTTTGAATAGAGCAAAAACACTGTCCCAAAAGTTGCTGAGTTAGGGATTTGTTCAGCCGTTGTTGCTTTCATCCCTTCAGAAATTTTATGGCCGTCACCATGATATTATTGACAGATATGACGTGTCTGTGTGCCAAATGAAAACGGACATTTTCATCTAGATTTCACGTCTTCACGGATTTGACATAACCGGTTTTGACTCAACCATTGATTGACTCACTGATAGTGTGACGGATGCCGCTAGCGGAGCAGTACATACTTACCCTTCCGGAGCACCTGATGTCACTCCCGGTTTTCACGGGAGTTCACACTATGAGTGCCTTAGTTTTTGGTGTCGTCTTTTTATTTCCGTGCATTGTACCTGTCTCACGTCCATGTTTTGTCTTTGTTTTTCTCTGTTGCAATTTTTGCCATGTCTTTGGATTTCGATTTTTGTGGTCTTTGCTTCCCTTGTTCCTTCGGTATTCTACTGCCGTTGTTTTGTCTATAGACATTGTTATCCGTGACGTATATGGACATAGTTGTCTCTGCAGAGGTTAAGGGCAACCTCTGTTACGTATGTTACTGCCTAAGTTTTGACGGTCGTCAGAATATTTTACATATAAAGACATATTTTTCTATTGTACTAGCAACTTTCAGTAGAATCATATCTTAATATCAGATTGTTACAAACGAATTTGTACAAAATTCCTACTTGCACAGGCAATGTTACATGTTCTTGCATTTCGATTATCTTTTTTACATGTCCTTAGCAGCAGCAGCACTTTATTTATTGATTCCAGGCTTAGTATGTATGCTCATTTTCCTTTCTCCATTGACTCTATAAGTGCTACCTCTATATTTCAATGATCCAAGATTTAAATATTTAAGAAAGAGAAGGGAAACGGGGAATGTGTCAAAGAGACAACGACCCTAAGGGGAGCAATAACAACTCAAAGCCACCATAAGATCTTCAATGAACGGTGAGGAAACCCCACATCCAACGGTAGGTCGGAGTTGGCCTAGTTTACTTTCATATTTTATTGATTTCCTTGATTGTTTGATTTTCCTTTTTCTTTTCGGTAAGTACCAAGACAGAGTAGGATGAGTATAGATTAGCTAGGATACAATGTTTGTTTTCAAATTCAGTTCATAATACATCTTCATTGGATGATTAAAATGCATAACCACTAAAGCACCTGTCATACTTTGTCAATTCACAGTGGTATCGATAACTATATATGATTGATTGATTAGTTAGAGTTTAACCTCCAGTGAGCAATATTTCAGTTATATCAGGACGAGAACAAGTTAAACAATTCAAATAAATATATATATAAGTAAGAGAAAAAAGAAACAAAAATGGAAGGGACAACCCTGACAACGAGTTTTGATTGCTACTGGAAAACGGGAGAAATGGTTAGGGGCATGAAATTTAGCTTTCTTATACGAGTCCCAGTGATTTAGACAATATGGAAGGGGGCTTTATATTGCATGGAGCGTGGCGGTTCTCCACAAAAGTTTGGCTGCAGTTGTTCGCAGTCAGGCTTTCCGTATCATGACCTGACTACCCCGCATAGACAGGGCATTCCCCTATCCACCAACTGGGGATGCCCTCGGCAGCTCTGTAGCCGGAGCCCCTGAAAACCGATTATTGTTCCGGAATAACTATATATTACATTGTAATAACATACAAACATGAAGTATCACAAGTAAATCAAAAGGTTGTGTGGATACATAATCATATCTCTATCGCACTGGCAATTTCCAGAAGATCCATTTCTTAATATTAGATTATCACATATCGACTTCTTCTCAACTCCTAATTTTCACAGGTATGTTCTTACATTTGGATTCATTTTTATGCTTCCTTACCTAATTACGAGATGTTGATTCTGACAGCACTATATTTATTGTTTCTGTTCATTCGTGCTAAGTCTGTTTTTTGTCTCGGTTTTTGTATAGGTGCCACTTTATATTGCAATGATACATAGTAAATGAAGTTAAACATTTTAGAACTTAATTGAGTTTATATTGTAATAACTTCAACTGCTGCAAAATTCTATTTCATTTGTCAACGTCATTACTATTGTATTGACAATATAATGTAAACATCGTTATAACAATGTACATTTTGTTCTACTACAAATATATACCTCTACAACTTTATAACAATGCAATATCACAAGTAAATTAAAAAATAAAAAATATATACTGTAAATGGATAGGAAATGGGTAGGAGAAGGAAATTTATCCATCTATCCGAACAATAATAAGTCTGTTATTTTATTACACAATAATATAGGTCTTTGGATACCATTGGGTCTGGATTTTCTACACAAAGTTTTTCTACAATAGTTGATTCCTAGGCTTTTCGTTTAATGACCTTGACTATCCCGCATTAACATGGTTGTTTCTGGGGAGGCAAAAACGTACCACAGTTATATTTTAATTGCTAAAGAATTAAGGTTATTATAATATTGTGCGTATACACAATCATATTTCTATCTTTGTTCATCTTTGTATGTGTGTGTCTTCATTTTTCTTTTCCCTGCCGTACTTATGTTATATCAATGTTTCTTTGTTTTTCCCGATGTTGCCAATGTCCTTGGATTATTCGTTTTGGATTTACGGGACAGTTCTCACTTACTTTACAAGCAATTTTCAGTATATGCATTTCTTAATATTAAATTGTTTCATACCTACTGTTACTCCATACGAATTTAACAAGCAAGGTTACAAATTCTTACATTTTGATAATCTTTTTCATACTTTCTTAACTAAGGATTTTTATTTAGAAGGCATATATTCTGACAGCACTCAATTTATTGTTTCTGAGAATTTGTATTCAGTCTTATTTTCTTGTCTCTGTTGAGTGTATTAGTGCCACCTCTATATTGAATGACATAGACATAAGAAACGGGGGTCAAAATAAAATGAAGATAAATATTTTAATATTTAGTTGTGTTTATTTTATTTTATTTTTTCTTTTATTATTTTCTTTTCCTTTTCAGTATGTAAGTATGAAGACAGAGTAGGATGAGTATAGATTATCAATAATAGAATATCTGTTAAAAATTCCAGCTAAATATACCTAATCAAGCATCTTTTGATAACATACGTCAAACCACTACGTTAATTGTAGTGTTAGTACTTTGTCAGTTGGCAGTGTAATTCATTACGTATATAGACATTAAAACAAGGTACAAAAATGTTGTTTTTGATCAAAAGAGATTTATTTGAATAAATCGCTTTGGTTAGATGCAACTTACATGGAACGGGATCTATATTGTAATTGTAAATACCATTGCCCAACCAACTGTGTTTTTTTCCATCAACCAGACCGTAAACATTTAACACATTATTCCTAATGTCATTTTCTATTATTGTTTTACGAAAGGATATGGAATAAAGGCTTTTTTTCGTACAATGACCCTGACTACTCCGAATAGATATGGCTGTTTCTGAGGAGGCGAAGGTTAACCACAGTAATATATCTACTACTTAGGAATAGTGGTTATCAATATTTTAAACAAGGGACAAAAATATTCTTTTTAGCGATTTTATTTGAAAATATCACTTTGGTTGGATGCGACTTGCATCGAATGGTATTTGTATATTTGTATTGTATGAACAATTGCCATGTTAACAGTGTTAAAGCATTTCTGTAACCACTCCCGTCTCACTCCAGCCCCATTATCGAAAGTTTTATTAGACATCAATAAGACCGTAAACATTAAATCATCTTTTCGCCGTGTCTTTTTTTTAATATTGTATCTAGAAAAAATGTAACCATCGTAATAACAATGTACATTTTGTTCTTCTACAAACACATCCCTTTACACTTTAGAACAATGCAATATCACAAGTAAATCAAAATATTGTGTGGATACATAATCATATTTCTACCATACTACATGTAGCAATTTTCAGTAGATCCAATTTCTTAATATTATATTGTCACATACCAACTGTCACTCAATTTCTAATATTCACTTTGCGGTCGACAATTTTTGCCGGTGGTTTCCACCTGATTTGTCTTTTTGCCTCAAGGACTTCGGATCTTGACAACTCTGTTCGATAAGTTTGTTGTAACCCCTATTTTGAAGGTAGGTTTACATGTTCCTACATTTGGATCATTCTTTTTCATACTTCCTTAACTCATTTAAGATTTTTATTTAGTAGGCGTTGATTCTGATAGACGAGCACTAAATTTAATGTTTCTGTGCATTCGTACTAAGTCTTATTACCTTGTCTCTTTTTTGCAAAGGTGTCAATTCTATATTGCAATGATACAAACATACTAGTAGTAAATTGAGATAAACATTTTAATTCTTAGACGTGTTTATATTTTTAACTTCAGTTGTCGTTGCAACATCCAATTTCACTGGTCAACGTCATGAAAAACAAAAATTTTTTTTCTCTATAATCTTTCTTGGTCGATGAACACATTCCGCGTTGAAATAGTGCAGTATACTGATACGTCATGGTCAGTTAACATTGTATGAAATGTGTACTATTGGAGTTATAAAGAGATAAAAGTAAATTTTGAGGAGTAACGCGGCCTTTCATTGTCGAACTTTGACTTTATTCAGTTTGCTAATGAGTCGGTCAATTAACTCCTCTAAAATTACTTTTATTCTTATGTTATTTTCCTTATTTTGTTATCTTTTTCACACCGTAAGTATCAAGACATAGTAGGATGAGTATAGATTATCAATAATAAAAGTTTTGTCTCAAATACCAGCTAAATATACCTTATCCTATATCGTTTGATTAACATACGTGAAACCACTAGGTTAATACTTTGTCAGTTGACAGTGTTATCTTTATACGATCATTGAAACAAAGAACAAAAGTTTTTTATAACAATTTCATTTGAATATATTACTTTGACTGGGTGCAACTTGCGTAGAACGGGATTAGTATTGTGAGTACTATCATCAACCCAACTATGTCAATTAATTTCTGTAGACCGACAATTATCGAAAGTTTTTCTTAGACAACAATAAGACCGTATACATTTAAAACATCATTCCGTCCTGTCGTTTTTCACTATTGTATCTACAATAAAATGTAAATATCGTAAAAGCAATGTACAGTTTGTTCTACTACCAACATATACCTACAAACTTGGAACAAGTAGAGGGACTAGAAATTAAAAATATATACTGCAAAAGGAGAGAAATTGATAGGAGAAGGAAATATCTTCATCCATACGAACGGTAGTTAATTTCTTGCGAAATACAGATGGGGTCTTTGTACAGCATTTGGTTTTGGTTTACTCCACAAATTTTTTTCAACAATGGGTGGCGGCCAGGCTTTTATCATTATGACCTTGTCTACCGGAATGGACATGGTTGTTTCTGATGAGGAAACGGTTTACCACATTTATATTTTTAACTGCTTAAAAATAACAGTTATCAAGATTTTGTAAGTATACATAATCATATTTCTATCGTACTAACAATTTCTTAAATGAAATCGAATGTCTCTCTTTAAATTTATCTAGCCAACCAGTGGATTGTTTTAAATCTGTAATTTCTAATCCGTCCGGGAAGAATTCTGGTTTCTCTAAAAGAAGAGGTCCCGAAATTGGAATATCCCGATCCCTCTTTTGAGTAAACCATTTCAGCAGTACTTTTTCTAATTCATCAAATTCAACAGTTCTCGTATTCCTACGTTTTAGTCCGAATTTTTCAAACCCCTCTTATTAAATCAGTTTTTTAATCCACCCTGACAAAGTATTTTTTTGAAACATTGAACATTTTAGCAATTTCAGTTTTAGATGCTTGACCCTTTTCAACCTCCAAAATAGCCTGATATTTTTCCTCCAAAGTTTTTTATTCCAGTTTTCTTTTCACGTCCCCTTTACTAGCTGATCCAGATATCCCCCCGTTGCCGGGTTCTTCTCTGGATTGCTCAGCAGAGGTGGTATGTAACCCCGATCGAGGTATCCCCCCGTTACCGGGTCCTTCCCTAGATTCCTCGGAAACCAACGATGTACTCGGTATGTCTTCCATAATTGACACTGACATGCTCAAGTGTCTTCGTTATTTATAGCAATTTGAATAATTTGACGATTTCCACAGCTTTTCGATAGCTTTGTACAATTTTAAAACATTATCATCTAAGTTTTTAATTTAAAATCACTTTTTTATTTGCCGATCATTAGTAACGTAATAGTTGTTATCTTTACTTTAGTCATTGATTGATCTTTTAAAATTCACCGGCAGTTACACAGGCATCATTCCGTTTATCGAGCAAAATGCACATGAAGGACTAGGTACAATTGATGTAATGGCGGTCAAGTATTACATCGGGTGCGTGATGGATCAGGCAACGGTTCGTGAAGGAATAAATCAGTGATTTTTAGTCATTTTTAAACTTTTAATAGACAATTATTTAATAGCAAAAATGAGATCTAAAAAACTAAAACCGTCTGTCAAAATGGTAGTCATCAGTGGCTATTTTGGTGTAAAAAAATACGAATATACCTTGCAGTATTCTGAAAAACGAAAAAGACAGCACCTTACTCTATGAAATTTTCATTGACATATACCACATTTGGTCATATTTTGATACGATAGTTATCCTTTTCTCATTGTTTGTTATGATATTCCCACAGATATTAACACATATTGTCAGAAGAAGCTTTAGGATGATGTCATATATCTATTATATAGTTTTGCTTTGATCATTTGGACCAAAAAGCTCTTTTCTTGCACGTGAAGGATCAAGCAACGTAAATTTTGGTTCGTGAAGGATCGACTTGACCGAGCCAATTACAATTTAATATTTGATCTGCTGATGCAAGTATATAACCCTGAAGAAAAAAAATAAGATAGTAATAGTATGGGTTGCCCAAAATGTTGTTCGCATATAAATTCATCTAATGTATTAATTCCGCTATAAATGATACAAGACGAGAAGGAAAATGTCTAATAAAGTGCGATTATTATGCATGTTATATTTACAACATGGAATCAAATGTCATAAAATCAGTACAATTAGGCGAGACCTAGCACAAATTATAGAGACTTTCTCATTACACACAGTTATCTCCATGACCACCTTATTAATCTAAGCTTAAAAAAAAATTCCGCCTCATACGATCATTAAAAATTTAATACATATCAGTCCCTTGTGGAAAAATTTGAAGTTTTGGTCCGAACTCTGATTCAAAATTCCTTTTTTACTCAATACTTGGATGATCATTTCTTTTAACTGTCTACGACCTTTAAATGGCAATTGCTGTTGAGTTGCTACCGGAGACTAACGCAATGGAGGACGGGGAGGGGATTAGCTAGCCATAATATCGGTTTAACCCACCTTTTCTTTTTTTGACACGGATGATAGTTCGAGTTTTTGTTGTTTATTTCCTTAATGTCACTGATCTCGGAACTACAATATTAGTTCGACTTTTCGAGAAATCGATGTTCGAGAAACCGAAGTTTTTTTAACAAAGACATATAGTTAAAATCGACTAGCCTTTAAATACAGTTCGAGATATTGGCGATGTTTGAGCTACCGAAGTTCGGGTGACTGAAGTTCAACTGTATTAGATTGTCACATACTGACTGTTACTCCTTTTCCGAATTTTCACAGGCAAGGTTACATGTTCTTACGTTGGGATTGCAAATAACTAAATACCGAAGTTCCTGTGAATTTAATTTCTGCATATGATGTCAGCAATTATCAATCCTATCCGGCGCTCGGGAACATCTATGAAAACTATAACGCCCATTTTATTTGATGATCCCCTGTGGAAAAAACGTTGACAAACTTCCAAGAAAAATACACCGTAGTACCTGCAGGCAAAGCTTCTAACAATATTGTATTTGTATGTGAGAAACACTATTTAGACTGTCTTTTTAAGGAGATGTGTATTGACAGTTCATCCGGCAATCCTACTTATACCCCAACTACATTAACTAGGGACGATATAAACACATATCACACTACTGTGTTGGCAAACTTCGGTATTAATGTCTATGAAGATAACAGTTATCTCCATTATATTTACTGGGTACCTAAGATTCTCAAGAATCCCTACGAACAGAGATTTATAAGCCCCTATCCAAATTCCGCACTCATTTATTGACTGCCGTTAGAAATGGTCTAAAAAGCTACTGCCAAAAATCCTATTCTACGAGCGGCGTGAATCAGATTTGGATTCCTAAAAATTACAAAGATCTCCTTGAACAGCTTTCCTAAGTTAAAGCGTTGTTCCATTTGATTAATCTTACCTTGTATTTAAAGGGATTTAACCCCATTGACATTTACTCCATATCCCTTTATTTTTTGCACACAGCAAAAGTATTTAAACATTTGGTTTCTCTACTCTTTATACAACTCTTCCACAAAATAAACTTGAAAAAGTAATTTCCGATCTCATACATCCAGGGTTCTCTACCAAAAACGGGGAACGCAGGTATTCCTTTTTGGTAATAGGAAAAGATTAAAGAACAAATAAAGGAATATGGAGTAAATGTACATGGGACAAAATCCCTATAAATAAGTGGTAAGATTAAGCAAAAGGAACAACGCTTTGATTGTTGTTCTTCATCTTGAAGTCACCATGAGGCCTTCAACAAAGAGCAAACACTCTTACCTCAAAGTAAGTTCAAGACGGCCCCTAGCACCGGTTTAAGCGGAATTCACTTGCTGAATTTCGAACAACGCCACATCCATCCCCTTCATTATATAATTTTTGTATGGATGCGGGGTTGTCAACAAGCATATAACACATCGGGCAAAGTATTCTTACAAACACTGTCATCCATTGCCCGACAAAGGGGCCAATGCAATAGACAAAACAACATATAACGATCACAAGGCTCTCATCAAGTTGTTTGTAAGAAAACTTGGCAATCAAAATCGGGAGATGTGGGCAATATATATACAGACGACCAGAAAAATAGTTTATTTTTTACAAAGCAAGAAAGGCAAATGTGGAATTTTGATAGTGCATTCATATGAGAAATTCTCACATGAACAAGTACACCATAACTGATAATATACAGAGCATACATAAACATACATAAACATATTTTGTTAAGAACCATACTGAGTTAAACAAGAAATATAGTGAAAATGATTTGATAAAGATTCTTGAATTTTTGATTGGCAACATTTTGTTGAATGTGGAGGCCGTAATTTTCAAAAGACAATAGGGATTCCTATGGGAACAAATTGTGCGCCATTTTTAGCTGAACTTTTCCTTTGTTCGTGTGAGGCAAAGTTTTAACAAGGGCCAATACAACAGAAACAAAAAAAAACTAGCCCAGACTTTTAAGATCAGTTTCAGATATACAGACGATGTACTTTATCTTAATAATCCAAGATTTAATGAAGAATAACATCTGATCTACCTCAGTGAACTTGAATTTTAAAGAGACAACCGATACACCCGAACCTGCTTCATACCTCGCCCCTTTGTAATACATGGACTAACATGAACGTTGGAAATCTAGGTTATATGACAAATGTGATGATTTTGACTTCCCAATTGTTAAAGCTCCCCTTCTCAGCAGAAATATACCTACCTCCACAGCATATTGAGTATATATTTCACAAAAAATTCACCGTAGGGATTATCGTTCATGCATTGTGGAAAACTGCTGAGTCTTAGATATGCTACTTTCGTCCCTTCAGAAATTATATGGCCGTCACTTCATCATAGATTGATATGAAATGTCGATGTCACCAAAAAAAACCGGACATTTTCAGCTAGATTCACGTCTTCCCGGAACATAACCGATTCTTAACCTTAACCTGGATTTGCAAACTGACAGTGTGACGGACATTCTTACCCTTCCAAAGCATCTGATGTGACTGTTCTTTAGAGGTTACACTGTTAGTCTTTAGTTTTTTGTAATAAGTGTGCTTGAGAACAATGTAGAATCACAAGTAAATTTACTAGTAATTAAAATACATACTACAAATGGAGCAAAAGGGGAAGGGGAAGGAAGATTAACAGTCTATGACCCAGAGAATAAGGATGTTCTTAAATAAAATGTATAAAAGGGATGTTTGCACAGCACTAGTTGTATATTTTCTCCGCGAAGTTTGAAAATGATCCAACATAGTGAATGAAGATAAAAGTTTATTATATTTAGTTGTGTTTAATGTTTTTCTGCTTTCCTTGATTATTTTACTTTCCTTTTCACACCGTAAGTACTAAGACACAGTAGGATAAGATTATCAATGATAAAAATTTTTTGTTTCAAATACTAGCTTAAGGTGTCTGCAAGGTATTAATTTCCTATTATAGAATTTTGTTAAATTTTCTGTGTAGAAACATAATTGAATTATTGTTCAAAATATAAAACAAAATTTGGGGGTCACCGTGCATTTAAGCGAAAAACCTGAAATTTGAAAACCTAAGGATTTTACAAAGAAATGATAGGGAAAATGATTATATGAGTGGAGAAACTAAAAATTTTATTATAGATTTTGTTTGTACTTTGCCTGTGTTTTAAACTCATTATATTGTTTACATATAAAAAATAAAAATTGGGGATAACCGTTGAAACAAGCCAGATAAATTGTGAAATGCCAATTTTTCTAGTGATATCTATATGAAATTATTTTATCAAATTATCTCCCTTGTTTTATTTCTGTGTTCTGTAAATCCAGCTACAGATTTAAAGTACGTTTGTTTTAATTCACATTTTTGTAATGAAAATGTTGTAAAATGGATAAGGAATGAAAATTTTAAATTCTTTTGAACTTTATTTACATTGTAAATAATTAATTTGTTAAATTTCTAAATGTATGAAACCTAAATGAACACGTTTAAAACAAAAATGGTGGAATAATACCACTGAGACACCTTATCTGTTGTCGTTTGATTTTATTTACGATAAACCACTAAATTAATACAGGACTTTTGAGTCGTGTTCTCTCGGAAAAAATCAATATGTCAATACCCTTGAAAGGAAATTTCTTATTAATTAACATTGTTGGGCTAAGGGTGATTTGTATTTAATCTATTTGTTGCGCTTCAGATTAATTGTCTTTCGTCAATTAAAAAATTTAGCTAAATAGTTGTCATAAAGGACAAATTATATGTACACTGCAATTTCATAAATAGTTTTAAAGTGGTAAATGTTTATTTCGATCGGTCAGGAATTCAGATATCCTTCTTACTGGTATTTGAGGAGACCGTTTCTGCCTTCAACTACACGAGAGTTCCTATCTCGAAAGCCCCGTATTTATATACTAGTATATTGTATATTGTAGCTTTCATACTTTATGAATTGACAGTAGTATCCATAACTATATATGGACTTTCTACCAAGGAGCAAACATTTTGTTTTTACTGCGATATTAAAGATATACAATCTGAAGAACAGGAACAACAATGAAAGCGTTGATCCATTTGGTTAATTTTACCATGTATTTATAGTGATTTTATCCCATGAACATTCATTCCATATTCCTTTATTTGTTCATTTTGTATAACTTTGGTGAGATAAGAATTACATTTAACATGATTTTGTGTTGTATGTACCATAGCCAACGTTACCTCTTCAGGTCACATCCGCTAAAAGGATACAATTAACGCCATTTTTGCAATATCCCTGAATAATTGACCGTAAACAGTAAAGCCTAATTCAGTGACTGCCTTATTAATCAAGGCTTTTTAAAAAATTCATCTCATACGATCATTAAAAAACTTCTTCATTTGATATCAGTCCCTTATGGTAAAATTTAAAGTTTTGGTCCGAACACTGATTCAAGATTCTTTTTTTCTACTTTATACTAGGATGCAAGGTAAAGCAAGTTAGATTTATTGAGATGTTAGATTTTATTGGTCATTGAGCAATAGTTTTGCTAAATCAGGAGAAGAACACATTCATCAACTCAAATTTGATTAAGAATCGAAAGCGTTAGACAACATGAGCAAGCAAATTTTAATCCTCAGGGAAAAAAAAGATATGACTACGGCCATGAAATATTATACAAATATAGTCTGTGTATGAGGTCGATACGATGTTATATCGACCTTGGAAAAGCATATCGACTGAGAATGAAATCCGACATCATATACAGACTTGCTATATTATTTATTTACAAGAGCACTAAATAGGTCATTGTTATCTGTTATCTAAATATTTAAATGTAAAATACTAGTACTATTGAAATATTTAAGAAATTAATATATTTTAAAATTCAATTTACTATAAAATAGTTATAGTGTGTATAATATAAAATTGACTCTTAAAGAATTCATTTACATGCAAATAAATTAAATAAGATTTTTATGTTCCTTTTACAAACACTCATATGAACATGCGATATATAGTACTATTTTTAGTAACATGCGATATGACTTTTTGATAGACTGTTTTCTAGTCAATCTCTAAAAATATAGTGGGTCATGTGATCATTTCTCTACTAATCAAATTCCTCAAACGATATCAAATTAATAATATCAGATGTCCATTATTAGTAATATACTAATAATGGACTTCTGATAATACATGTATGTATATGTTATCGGGCTCTTGACAGCTATATAACGTAAAATATCATCCCGTGAGCCAGAATATGAAGCACAGGGCGAATGGGATGATATTTTGCAATACTTCAGCTGTCAAAAGCGCGATAACTTGTTTATCATCCTTTATTTTGTATTTTAGATTTGTAAGCCTTGAACTAAGGTTTCAAAATCTCCCAAAGTCACGCGGGAAATTCGACATCCACGTCATTATCGCCGTTTGAACAATTTTCAGCTGCATAACTTACATGTTTTGTAGTTTTTAATCATTTTATCACCAAACGTTTTGTAACCGGGTGAATTTTTTAACCGAAATACTCGAAATCATGTCGATTTTGACTGCTGCAGCAACCTTTGGTTAACGTTACGTTGTTCTATCGTTTCTTAGAGCTTTTGTGACGTCATAATGTAAAAACATGGAAGTTCTGCAGGATATATCAGTGACCTAGTTTCTATAGTTTATCTGACGTCTAGTTTAGCTATTTGTGTATTTATGACTCTGTTTTGAATACCTAATCGGAGAGAGAAAATGTAATAGATTTTCACTTTTATTGGCTTGATTTCGTGTGAACACTTGAACAAAAGTTAGTACCTTTGAAACTTTGGAAGAATCGCTTGATATATCCAGGTCAACTTCTGATATATCCGGGTCAACAAGATACGAGTTTTGCGGAGGTACTCTGCAGGCTGATATAACCATAGGGAAGGATGATAAAGCTTTATATACGACCATTAAAAATATGCTATTTTACCGAGATATATAAA
>MJUU01057369.1:0-27749 GCA_002080025.1 Modiolus philippinarum | reverse complement strand
GGCAATAGCTCACACTGACCCTTTGGGTCAGGTGAGCTAAAAAGCAAACCAATTACTTCATTTGTTCTTTCTTTATCATATTTGAAAATCCTCTGACTATCAGTGACCTTGTAGAAAAGATCCAGATATTACTACCTAATTGCAGCCTCTTTGATCTTGCTGGACGTTTTAGTTTAAACCACAACAAATGAATTATGGAAAGAATAATACAAAAAAACATTTACGATAAAGTACATTATAGTAAATGGTTTTTTATACTTCTACCAAACGTCTTTAATGGAAAACCGGTGCCCGATTTCTATTGATTGTCTTCAAACCTTGTGTTCACTCTTAAACAGTTTTGAATAGATAGAACCATTAAACTTAATATGTATTCATTATAAACATATACGCATTTTCTGATGTACTCAAAATATAGTTCTTGAATAAGTTAACGACAAAATTCATAAAAATGGACATGTTTACTCAATGGAGTACATCGGCAAACGAATACCGAAGCAAGAACGAGTGGAGTGTTTTTGGAAGATAGCCGATCGAATATTGATAACACTTACGCATGAAACAATTACATGAACAGTGTAAATTCTTGAATCCAGCCATTGTCCTATCCACGGATGGTTGAAAGTTTTTATTCTATGCATGCTTCTCTATATAACACAGATTTCGGATTTCCAAAATTATAGTTTGGAATTCCTTGTAAGGAACCCCAAAGTATAGTAAATAGCAAGACTAAAGTAGTGACCACCATCCAACACAAATCAGGCTTATTATCAGTAGCAGGCATGACAGGCAAGCACTATCGGGCGCACACAGATTTTTGTACTATTAAATTATTTCAATTCACTGGATACACATTCGACGACAATCCTGAAACCAATCAATTTTATCAATTGGATTTCAAAAATGTTTGATTCAAATTTTGTTTAATTTCCTGAAAGTGTCAAAGACCACCCATTTTTTGTTGAAATTCTATCGAGCAATCACGCTATAACAATTTGTTCCGATTAGGGCAACCATTTTCAACTACTGGATTTTCCGAAATAATTGGTACAGATTTGGAAAAATTCATGAAAATGTCAATCAAGACCACTCATTTTTTTTTGGAATTTTACCACGCAACCATACTTTTAAAAGTTGTTTTGATTAGAACATACTTTTTTACTGATTAGATTTCAAAACTATTCTATTCCAAAGTTGGTTAATTTCCTGAAAATTTCAAAGACCACTTATTTTTTGTCATTCTACATTGATACCATAGTTTTAAAAACGTTAAAATAAGAACAATTTCACCTATTTGATTTCCAAACTATTTGATTCAAAGTTTGGTAAAATTCCTGAAAGTCTCAAAGACTAGTTATTTTTTTTTAATTCTGCCTAACAACCATATATTCTCTAATTCCTTGTAGAAAGAATAGTGACTTTTAATGATTTAGTTTTAAAAAGTAAAGAAAAAAATATACTAAACGTGGAGTGCGGGATCACCGTCGTTTCCGACAGTCATTACTCTAGTGTTTTGTTTGTTGCAAATCGGTAATATTTATTTCAAATTCCCCTTTTCTACGAGAATACTGACATAGCAAAGCAATTACTTGGTTCGCTCCGTTTTTAATTATATTTAAAAAAAAATTCTATTGACTATCAGGTGAACTTGTAGAGAAAGATCCGCTGCAACAAATAAATTGTGCAAAGGATATTTAAGAAAAACATAGTAAATGGTTTTATTTTTACTTCTACCAAACATGTCATAAGTGGAAAACCGATGCCTGATCGCTAATGATTGTCCGGAACTTTTTCTTTTCTTTCTTAGACAGAACTATATATACATTATCATCAAACTTAACAACAAAACTGATGCACATGACCGAATACAGATATTTACTCGTATATCAGTAGCAGAAAGCCTATCGAATATATCATTTCATTATGAAACAATTACATGAACAGCGTAACTTCTTTAATCCAAGCCATTGTCCTATCCACGGAAAGATCAATCACGAATCATGAGTGGCTTCCCCAAAAACATCCCTGTTGACTTATTCATACAATATATTTTTCTGCTTCTTAGAACGTTTTTTTTTTTTTTTTTTTTTTTTTTTTTTATAGTGAAGACGTTTTAATATCAGCTGTACTTTATAAATCACGATAACAATAAGGTTAAACAAAAATCAAACTTGGAAATGTTAGATCTGCCAATTAAACTGTCAAATTAATTATTTCAAATCAATTAAGTATGCAATAAATTATGTTTAAGTGCATATGTGTACAGGTAATAATCCAAAGTGCAACATCTGATTCATACTGGGAAATAGACATAATAAGTTTGCTTATTGTGTTTTTTTTTATAACAAGAGAATGAAAAAACAAATAAATATGCTTTTATCATTTTTTCTGTTGACATTTCTAGTACATGTCTGCACCGAGACCAATACAAAACAGTCAAAGGTAACTGCGTAATTACGGTAACTGTACAACTTAGAGTAATGACTGCCGGAAAACGACAGTGAGTCCAATCTCCTATTCGACACGGAAAGAAAAGTCGTTCTAAATATTTTTTAAATACAATTACTGGTAATTAGTTTGTTTGCTTAAAGGAATTCATTGGTATATGTGCTATGTTATATTAAAAATATGGTGTAAATAAATAACTAAATACCGAAGTTACTGTGAATTTAGGTTCTGCATATGCTTATTCAGAATGCTTATTTCGACAACTTATGTCTCTTCAGTGCAGATAAAATCTAAACGTTTGGAAGACCATAAAGTCAAACATGTCAAAAAACTGATAGAGAACAAATACCCAATATGATTTAAATGTAAAGCCAAAAATCGACTAAGGACAGCGCTTTGCTCGAGGGAGATACTCCTTAGTTTTCAACTGGTCATTTTAAAAGTTACAGATAAAACCAAACATAACAAAAAATGTTCGTTTTAATTTAAATGTTGCCTTGATGAATTTCAAGCAATAAGTGGTCATCGAGAGTCTCGGGAAATGTATAAAAATTTAATCAAAAGTTGTGAACAGTTTTTTTATAATGAAGTATGCTTGCTTGGTAGAATTTCAAAATAAGAGGTCTTTGACAATTTTTTTGGCAATTCTTTGTCTGAATAGTAATTAGAATTCCAAAATGTGATTTCGATTATGGTAAATATTCTTGAAGTCTCAAAGATCACTTATTTTGGGGGACTCCACCTAGCAACCATACTTTTAGAATTTCTTTCGATTAGAACAAATATTTCACATATTTGATTTAAAAAATATTTGATTCTAATAGTGGTAAATTTCCCGAAAGCCACATAGACCACTTATTGTTTTTTTTTTTGAAATACTACCTTGCAACAATACTCTGAATCTATAAGAACAAAAATTTTCACTAATTAAATTTCAAAAATATTTGATTGTAGCTTTGGCTAATTTTTCTGTATCTTAAAAATCGTTTATTTTCTGGGATTCTACATTTCAACAATAGTTTGTTAATTTGTTTCAATAAATACAGACATATTCAGCCATTTGATTTCAAAAGTATCAATGAGAAAAGCAGATGCAGGCAGTGACCATGAGCTCATACGTTGTAAGATCAGAATCAAATTCAAGGCATTTAGGAAACAAACAGAAAATAGAAGAATCAAATATTACACAACCAAGATACAACAACCTGAGAGAAAGAGGATTCTCAATCGCTCTCTAAAGTAGATTCCAGTTTCAAGTTTCTAGAATATATGGAATCAGTTGAGAATGTCTTGAATACAATGGAAAAAGGTTATATTGAGACTGCACAGAATATACCTGCAGCAAAGATAAGAGGGCATAGACTATGGATCAGTTAAAATCAAACTTGTTGAACGAAAACTACTAAAAAAGCAAATGAACAAAAGCAGATCTGAGATATTGAAGGAAAACTTAAGCTCAAAATAGAATAGAATAGACACAGAGATCAACATTGAAAGGGTAGAAGAAATTAGACAGAATACCAATAGAAGAAGCAGAAACGGCAGCCAATAATTGTTGTTTGAAGACAGTTTATGAGGTTACGGGGGTGCTTAGTAATGAGAGGAGAACAGAAACCAGAGTGAGTAGCCAGAGTGAAATTAGAACAGATGGAAAGAGTATTTCAACGCTCTAAATCGACCACAGCCTGTTAATCTATTAATTGTAGAGATGACAATTGGATAGATGAGACAGACACACGTGTCAGAGAAAGACGAAATCATTAAGGTAATGAAAAATCACAATAATGGAAAATCAGACGGGAGCTGAAATTCCAAAGGCAGAAACATTTGTATTACAACAACCGTTTAGTATCTTGAAAAACTGTTTATGGCTATATGGAGCAAAGATGATACCAGATGATTAATAGTAAAAATTCCGAAAAAAAAAAAATGACAAGCCAGTCTGGGATCTTCTAAAGAGTGATTATACGAAGAATTAACAAATAATCAAAATGGCAAAGATGACAAACTTAGAGAAGAACAAGTTGGAGGAGCACCACTGAACAGGTTTTTACACTGGGAAACTTACAACAGCAGTGTAACGAATTGGTGCCATGTTAGGGCTGTTGTACATATCCTTTTACCTTTTATCAATTCGTCGTCCGTCCGTCCGTCCGTCCGTCGTTAGCTCACTTTCAAAAATCTTCTCCTCTGTAACCACTGGGTCAAATGGAACCAAACTTAAACTGAATTATTACTAGGGTATCTAGTTTCAAATTTATTATTTTGTATGTCTTAGGTCAAACAACATGGCTGCCGTTACTAAAAATAGAACACAGGGGTAAATTACAGTTTTTGGCAAATAACTCAAAAACCGTTACAGATATCAAAATCGGACAGGGTGTAAAAATGATCAATATGAGAAGATCTACCCATGCTGAAATTTTGAAGAAAATCTGATGACCCATCTAAGAGTTATTGCCCTTTTTCCATAAAATTTTCAAAATTTTCATGTTTTTTATTTTTTATTAAAAAAACTATAACAGATAGAGGTTAAGTTTTAATTGCAAAATTGTGTAGCATGTTAAGATCTACCCACATGGAAATTTTGAAGAAAATCCAAGTACCTATATATTAGTTGTGGCCCTCTATTGGTCAAATTTTTTGTGATTTTTTTACTTTTTGTCCTATAATTCAAAAACGCTTTGAGATAGAGGTAAAGTTTAAATTGCAAAAATGTTCAGCATGTTAAGGACTATATTGTCTTGAACATGTTCAAGTTTTTTACCTCTTCCAAGATGGCTGCCAGCGGGGAACTTAGTTTACTATTTGACCTAATGGGAAAATTCATACAAAGAACTTCTTCTTGAGAACCACCGAATGGATTTGAAGCAAACTTGGCATGAAAGATGCTGATGAGGCGCTGACCAAGTGTTGTGACTTTCGTGCCGATCCATCATCAAACATGGCCGCCAGCGGGGATCTTAATTTCAACATTGGACCGGCCCTATCGGAAAATGCATACAAAGAACTTCTTGAGAACAAATGAGTGGATTTGAACCAAACTTGGCATGAATGATGCTTATGAGATGCTGACCAAGTGTTTCTACTTTGGTGCCGATCAGTCATACGACATGGCCGCCAGCTGGGAACTAAATTTTAACTTTGGACCCAATGGTAAAATGCATACAAGGAACTTCTTTTTGAGAACCACTGAATTGCTTTAACCCATACTTGGCATTGATAATGCTTATGAGATGCTGACTAAGCATTTTTACTTAGGTGACGATCCGTCATTGTATATGACCCACAGCATCGGACCCTGGGAAATGCGCACAAAGATCTTTTAGAGAACTGCTGAATAGATTTAAATCAAACATGACATGAATGATGGTTGTCAGGTGCTGACCAAGTGTCACCAGCTGTGAACTTAATCTAACAGAAGATCTTTTTCTAGAGAACTGCTGAATAGATTTAAACCAAACTTTGCATAAATGATGCTTATGAGAAGCTGACCAAGTGTTGTTTCTTCAGTGATGACCCATCATCCAATATAGCCTCCAGCAATGAATTATACCCTAAGGGAAAATGCATACAAAGATATAATAGAAAACCACTGAATGGATTCAAATTAAACATTGCATGAATGAAACTTGTGAGATTTTGACCAAGTTTGTTACTTTGGTGCTGATCCGTCTTCCGACAAAGCCACCAGTGGCAAAACTTAGTTTAACATAGGACCCAATGGAAAATGCATAAAAAGATCTTCTGCTCTGAAACTGCTTGAACAGTAGAGTTTTGATATGATAGTCCTTGGGTGACACTCTTCAAAGTTTTATGTTAAATAGCTGCCAGCAGGGAACGTAGATTAACATAGGCCCTTTTAGATTGGAAACTGCATTCAAAGATCTTCTCTGAAACTGCTTGAACAATTTTAATTCAATTTTATAAAAAGTTACTGATTTTTATGTACATACACCGCCAAAACTGGACCATCAATTTGGAATTATAGTGCTGCATAGGACCCAGGTGAGCGATACAGGCTCTTTAGAGCCTCTTGTTTCTGTATTGTTGTTGAACTGATGTTTTTAGTTTTTTGCTCTATTATGCAGCTCTTTGTTTTTTCTGGCCGTCTGACTCTAAGTGCATGCCTCAGGCACCGGTTTTGTAATGTGTCCAGTTTATTCTGCCTCTCTTTATTGTTTTTCAGGTTCTACTTCCGTAGGTGGGTATTGATACAACTAAGCTGTTGAACAATCTTTTTTTTTGAGCTGAGAATTTTTAGGTGTTCGAAATCTTTTTTAAGAGCCGAAATTGTTCTTTTGCTTTCCCTAATCTGTAGTGAATATGCTCATCATAACATCATTTGCTGAAACAATGCCCCCTAGATAAGTGAAGGTTTCAACGTCTTCTAGTTGATGGTCATCTTTATTACAGGATCTACGGTATGGGATCTTGAATAGTGGTGTCAAGTCTTCTTACTATAGGAGGGGGTGCTTATTTGGAGGCCAACCTGTTTTGCAAGCTCATGTAGTCCCTGTGTTTTCCTTTGAATATCTTGGTAATTTGATGACAAGAGTGCCAAATCATCGGCAAATCTAAATCTTGGAACCAAGTTGTGAAATTCCATCTTATTCAAGTTGGTTGTCTTTCTGTTGTTTTCTTCATGATATAGTCGATGACTAATGAAAATAAGAATCCGGACTTGTTGCAGCCATGATTCACACCAGCTGTTACCCCGAACCAATCTGATTCCTCACCATCAACCATTGCAGAACAACGAAATGTGTCACACAGAAGCTATATTATTTTGATTAATTTTTCTCGGATGTCATAGTACCCCATGATAGACCATATGCTGCCTATATGAATCAAATCAAAAGCCTTCTCGAAGGGATTCATTCCAGAGGACAGAAGAAGAGTGGGATGGCCAAAAACAACATGGAGGAGAACGACAGAGCAATAGAGAGAGAACAACTGGGATGAACTACATGGACATAGGCAAGGGTGGTATCAAGAGACCGGCTAAATTGGACGAAGTATATCTAGACCTTATGTAACTACGGACACGAAAATGATAGGTGAGGTGAGGTGACTGATTTTTTGAAATTCTTCTAAGCAACTATACTTCTAAAATTTGTTTTCATAAGGACAAATATATTCACTGATTAGATTTAAATAAATATAAAGAATCTTTTCAATTCCACTTTTTGTAAAATTCATGAAAGTCTCAAAGTCAAAGACACTAATTTTTGGAATTCTACGTTGAAACCATAGTTAAAGAATTTGTTTCAATTAGAAAAAAGCATTTTTATCAATTAGATTTCAAATCTAAAATACTTTGGTTTTATTACTGGTAAATTTTAATAAAGTCCCTAGACCACTTATTATTTCGTATTCTTCCTATCAACCTATATGCTTTCAAAGAAAACAGCGACTAGCAATAAATCGATTTAAGAATTGAAATTTACCGAAATTAAAAATCATATTTGAAGAATTCTAGGTATTTAGAGTTTTGTGTTTTACGAATCAAATATTAAAGAATTGTATGCAGAAAAAAGTGATCTTAGCCCGTTTCAGGAAGTATACCAGAATTGGAAACAAATATTTTTTTTTAATCCAATGATTGAAAATTATTCTCCCGAATAAAAAAATTAAATGATATGTAATTGAGTAATTATCAGGGCATTTGCCAAAATAAAAATCATATTTAAGAATTTTAAGTACCGGTAGTTAGAATCTTGTGTTTTACCATACAATTGCCAAAATATGAGACTGTATGCAGAAATTAAACGAGCATTAATATATGTTTTTTGACTTATTCGGGAAATTTACCAAAATTGGAAACGGGATTAAAATTTTTAAGTTTTTTTGTGCGTCTACAGATTTTATGTCACAATTCTACAACAAAAGCAAATCACTAAATAAAAAAAATGCACCCATCGTATGCCGTATAAAACGGAAATACTCTTCAAGCCCAGGTAAATTTATAAAATTGACCTTTTTGTCTTATATTTAAGTTCTAAACGATAGTTAACGATATAAATGAAATGCAAAGACCATTTGTGGTTGTGTAACATATGCCTATTTATATTCAAGGTATACAGAGAGATCAGCTTGTGTCATTTATTTTTTTCGTATTTGTTGTCACTTTAGCTATGACTTGGTTATAAAACAGTCATTTTTTTCTAGAGAAAAAAAGATATATTGTGTTGGCATTTGTATATGTTAAACAGGTTTATTCTTGGTACTAATTGCAATATATTTTATGCTATAAAACATTATAACCGTGCTTGTAAAAAGTATGGAAACATAACGGAATACAATTGGAAAAAAATTCTCCAAGAAAGAAAAGATAAATGGTTTAAATGAAGAGAAAATATTTTCAAAATCATACATATATTCATTACTGAAGCAACAACAGTTTAATTTTTTGACTTTATATAGCCAATAGCATGACAAATAAATTGTATAAAACAAAACCATTGACAGAGCAAGAAAAAAAAAGATGTCATTATCAAAGGAAATTAGTGGAAACAGACGAAATTTCAGAGAGCTGGAACCCCTTTTTAGCTCACCTGAGCTATTGCCATCACTTGGCGTCCGTCGTCCGTCCGTCGTTAGCCCACTTTCAAAAATCTTCTCTTCTGAAACCACTGGACCAAATGCAACCAAACTTTAAGTGAATCTTCACAAGGGTATCTAGTTTCAAATTTGTTATTTTCATGGCCGCAGGTAAAAAACATGGCCACCGTTACTAAAAATAGAACATAGGGGGTAAATTGCAGTTTTTGGCCAATAACTTGAAAACTGACGCAGATATCAAAAATCTGACACAAGTAAAATTGTTCAAAATGACAAGATCTATGTCCCCTGCAATTTTGAAGAAATCGGAAAACCCGTCTCAGAGTTACAGCCCTTTTTTCGTAAAATTTTCAAAATTTATGCATTTTTTATTTTTTCCAAAAACTGTAACAGATAGAGGTGAAGTGTAAATTGCAGAAATGTTCAGCATATCAAGATCTACATACTCTGAAATTTTGAAGAAAATCCAACTGCCTGTATTGTAGATATTGACTCTTTTTCACCAAAAAAAAAATTTCTTTGATGCCATATGGTTATGGGTTATTTCCCTTAAAATTATGTTTTCAAATCTTCTACGGTTTATTTTTCTGTTTTAAGTTTGAGAGAAATTCCCTGCTATCACTTTATTAAAAAAAATTATTTGTTACATAATCAAGAGCAAAAAAAAACATGTTTTTGTACAAATTTTTACATTTTTTTTGCAAAAATACTTTCATAATCTTTACTTATTTCAGAAATTAATAATAATTGTATATAATTATATATTGTATCCAACAGTAATTTTTGTTTGCCCACCTTGCAAACATCTCTCCCAAATAAATATTGAAGTAGCATCTTAACTTCATTGCCTATATAACTGACCTGCATGGCTATGCCATGGTGAGCGTCTTGCCATCACTGTGTCAGTGGTCCGTCCATCTTAAACTTTTCATTCAAACATCTTCTCTGAAACTACTGGGCCAATTGGAACCAAACATGGGCACAATGGTCCTTAGGTGGTCTCTTTAAAAAATGTCTTGCAAGTCCACATCATATCCAAGATGGCCGCCAGGAGGGAATATGTTTTTAACATTGGACCCTATAGGGAAACTATATTCAAAGATCTTCTCCTCTGAAAGTACATGGCCAATTGGAATCATACTTAGTCACAATGGTCCTTACTTGGTCCCCTTCATTAAATGTGTCTGGAATGTCCGCATAGCATCTAAGATGGCAGTCAGCGGGGAACATTGTTTAACGTTAGACCCCATGGGAAATCATTCAAAGATCTCCTTTGAAAATACTAAGCCAACTGGAATGAAAGTGAGGCACGGTCTTCTTCAAGAAAGGTGACAGTCGGTCTACGCCCCATCAAAAATAGCTGCCAATGGGGAACATGGTTTAATTTTGGATCATATAACATCAGCAAATTTCAAAATGAGACCCTTAAACAGCCCATAAACAAATTTGAAAATGAGAACCTTAAACGTTGTGATTATTTTGACTTATTGTGTCAGCCATGGCACAGGTGAGCGACACAGAAAATAAATTTGTACAGAATTAAAAAAAAAACAGCTTGGAACCCCACTTCTTTCTTGAAACTTCTTTTTTGAAGGCTTGATCCGCTGATGAAGGAGCATAGATAACATGGTGGGATAACAAAACTTGTATTTGATCTCGTTGACAAGTGGAAATTAAAAGTTTCAGGTATAAGCTCCGTGTTTACTGAAACGTTGTACTAAAGTAAGCATTAGTATTGTAGTGTAGGCAAATCTACACATCATCATCAGCATGATGTTTACCAAGCCACAAATAATATCCTCGAAATGTGAGAACCCATAATTTATTTTTTCGGTCATTTACAATACCATCAACATTGGCAAATAAAAAAATATCAATGGTATGAAGACAGTTTCTGGTTATATATAAGTTGTTTTAAGAAATATCCTGTATTTAGAAACAATCGACACTCGTTCAATGATTTTTGCTGTAAACTTATTTGTGTGCATATATCAAAATATGAGTTAGCCCCATGACGACTTCAACATGAAGAACAACATAAAATGCGTTGTTCCAATGCTTGGTTTTTACCATGTATTTGTAAAGACTTTCTGTCCATGTCCTTTCGTTGTTTATTGCAGAAGTCAAAGGAAGTTTAAAAAAAAAACAATTATACAAATAACAAAGTGCAGAAAGACTGTAAATAAGTTCATTTCAGGAAAATAATATTAACCATTGTGGCTAAAAAAGAGAATGTATGTCTAAAGATAAAGCAATATATATATTGCATTTTTGTTCCTAAATGAAAGATGAATTAAAAGTAACATCAAAAGGTCGAGTTACAAAAAAAACCAACTTACCGCAAAACCACCACAATTAAGTTCATTATCATTGTAATTTTTGGGTGTTTTAAATCCATATCTCCACATAGAAGACCTCATTGGTGGTTCAATCATCCTTCCATGTCCCCATACCGTCCCAAAACACAACAGCAACTGGAAAAATGTATATCTATCCATGCTAAGTATTTAGAGGGGAAGACATGAAAGTTCGTACCGTTACTTTGACATCATGTTATATTCTCTGGTGTGTGACGGTGTCGTTACAGACAATGATTTTCTCATAAAGTTGACAAATTGATATAAATAAATTACTGATGACCATAATTTGGAGGAGGTTCATTTCCTGTCATTCTTTGGAATTTGAAAACGGGGAATTTGGAGACTTGCAAAAAATGTCAAAACAACCTAAATTATAGAAAGAAAAAAGCCTTAACAGCTTACGAAACAAGGAGACACATTTATAGCAATATCAACCGGTATCATTGGAACTTGGTGGCTGTGGTTCTGATTTAACATTGCTTTATATATGTATAGACCTTTTAAAAAAATCATTTGGTCCGCCCTTCGGTTTCGGCATTTAAATACAAATAAACAGTTCCGGTTATCATTCCAACACGGCATGTGTTTTTCATCCAAAACACAGTTCATAATTAGATTACCATGTCATTGTTTACTGTGGTTTACTGTGACACTGCACTAATTTTGCTATAATTAAAATGTATTCAGGGTTTAGGTTATGTATTGTTAGCTAACAGTAAGAGTGATAACCGGACGCGAAGAGTGTTTGTACCTCCATTTGATGGGAGAGTTCAAATCCGGGAAAGATAACAACACATTTTGAAAAGGGCTATATCCAGTTTTCATGTATATAAATGTGAAACAAAGTAAATACTTGTGTCATGAAGTGCAATAACATTAAAATAAATTCAAATATGACTCGTTTCTTTGGCTTTGGAAACAAAGCTATGTTCTAATTCCAACAATATTTTTAGCACATGCGTATATCTTTTACAAAAGGTTCATTCGTAATGTACAGTTTCACATTTTATACACTCAATATTTATGCGTAAATAAAGTTTTAAATAATGAATCACCCAAAAGCTGAAATTTCAATAGAAATTTACAACAGTTACTGGATCTAAGACTCGGAACCGAAATTGACATAACCGTAACCTAGCAACGAGTGTGTTGTTGTTATGAAATCTTATCTATGTTGCCGGTCCCTATGTTGCATATCATGCTCTACAATTTAGATATAAAAATTTTAATTTTCAACGTTAATAAAATTATAAATATGAGTTTCATTCCTTTCTTGTCCTTTGGCTTCAAATATAACATAAATAAGCAGTCATACAACCAGCTCACATTTATACCCGCTTCGATTTTAAAATATCCGTATTTTATATATTTCAATAGATTATTTGTATTAATTTATAAGCTTATAAGCAACTTGTATTAATAAAATAAAGAATATATATTTCCCTATGTCCATTTATATGTGTTTGTATGCAGTTTTCTGACATATTTCAATTCTAGTGTCAAACCCAATATTGCCCTCTAAGAGCCGCTTCGAATGTTAAAAACGCTTGTTAAATATATTAGAATCGAAATAGATTATTGCAATTGGGCTCTTTGCGAATTAGAACATGGGCAGACCTTATATTTGTCTTCATTTTATACCTCGCTATCGCTCGGTATAAAATATTGACAAATATAAGGTCTGCCCATGCTCTAATTCGCATAGAGCCCGCTTGCAATAATCTATTTCTTAAATAAAACATTTCTCAACTGCAGGAATAGGCAATTTTACTTTTTTGTGTTTTTAGTTGTTTTTATGGTTTTTCTTTTACTTTCTTCACTGTTTTTGTTTTGTTGTTTCGTTTTGTTTTTCTTTCTGTTTTTTGCACTCCTGTATATATTTTTTATTGCTATACAAAAGGTTTGAATATTGGTTGAAGTGCTGCATGTACCTTTGTCTAGTCGAACTTTGATACTTGTAGCCATACTGCATTAATGCTTTAACTCATTTGTGTATGTTTATTATTTTATTTTTTATTTAAGATTTTAAAATGCACTGCTTGTATGCTGTGGATTGTCATAGCGATTTAGAAATATTCCTAAATATTTTCTAATTTTTTTTTCAATTTCACCGTCAATATTGTCAGAACGCCTTTGTAATGTGGCCAATTCAAGTTAAGTAAACGAAGAAAAAAAAACTTCTAGAAACTTTAAATCTTAAATTAAATGATTTTTCGTCTAGGTTCTATGTGACTGATAAGCCCCCCATATACAAAAAAAACCTTAGAAATAAATAAATACCCAAATATAGGTAAATAAATGTTAACAGCATGACAAAACATATGTAAAACACGTAAACTGGTTAGAACATGGTAGTATTTTTATTACACAATTCATTAACGGGAAGTTACCGATCCATCATCGTTCATCGTGATTGGATAGACTATTTTATTTCTTTTATTACACTTTATTCACTACTATTGTACATGGAATTAGAAGAAATTGGTAATTAACAATCACTTTATTAAATGTCAAACATTTAATACGTATTCAGGATAAGACCAACTATAATACGTCATCATGAGACAACAAACGGCAAGAGAAGCAATGTTTTGTAATTGTTTATGGCACAAGAAAGTTGTATTTTGTCCGTTCGGATATTTTACGTCAGTTATATTATGCAATAGTTGTGAGGTACTGAGGTATAAGAATATAATCGAATTCTAACACTGATCTGAAAATAGTGAGCATACTTTATTGTTCTTATATCAGCACTTTTGAATAGAATTTCGATGATATTGTCTTTGGTCTGGTCTTTCCGTCATTTCATTCTCTTGCGACGCAAAATTGTACCACGTAGTCAGTAAATGCGCAATAAACTTTCGACAATTTGATCCCGTTTCAAACTGAGGTATATTTCTTGAAAATGTCTACGAATAACGATTTTTAAAATTTTATCATACAATTTTGGGGTCAATTTTATATCTGAGAGATTCCCTTGTATCCAAGACAATTCTTTACACTAAAAATTCCAACAATCTTACACCTGTTTTGATTAATTTCCTGAAACTCTCAAAAAACCACTATTTTTGGAATTCTATCAATCAACCATATTTTAAATTTTTCTTTCAATTATAATTACCACTTCTTCCACCAAATGGTTTTCAAAAATTATGACTCTAATTTTGGATATCCTGAAATTGGTAGTAAAGACCGCTTATATTTTTGAATTTTACCTAGCAACCGTACGTTTTAGATCTTATTTCAATAACAATTATTAGGAAGATTTTCGCTCACTGGATTTTAAAAAAAAAATGATTCAAGCTTTGGTATCCTGACTTTGCCAAAGGCCACTTATTTTCGAGAAGTCTATCTAGAACCCATATCTTTAAATACTGTTATGATTAGAACAAAAATTTTCACTGATTGGATTTCAAAAGTAATTGATTGCAAAGTAAATGAGAACAGAACTGTCATTCCAAAACGAATAATCCAAGGACAATGGCAACTTCGGAAACCACAAAGAAACAGACACAACATGAGTACGACAAAAAAAGAAAATTTTGGTTAATTTCCCGAAATGTTCAAAAAAGACTCTTTTTGGGACTTCTTCTTAGCAACCACAATTGTAAACTTTGTGTTTATTACGACAAACATATTAATTGATTGCATTTCAAATTTCATTGAATCTAATTTAGGTAAACCATGCACTTATTATATTTATAGTTTTCATAACGAGAAAGAATTGTATATGGATGGATATCAACTAGAGTTATGTAATTTCAAAATATAACTAGTATGTCAATTGTTCGAAGAACAATTGATAGGTCTTTCCGGAAGTTGTGCCATAATGCTCTCATTTCAGATTAACCGATTAAATTAAGACACTATATATATACCTTTACTATGTACATTTATCAATATACGTTGACGCAAAATGAAGGTTTTTGTTGTCCATGATACTTTGATATTGACCTGATTTTGAAGGAAACATCTTCTTGTACTTTTTGTATTTAATACATTATTGTTACTATAATGGTATTAAGCGACAAGCAAAAGAAATCGAATGTCGAAAATCAGTTTTTGGTCCATAGGTTCCAAACTGTTGGTTTAATCACCTTTTCCTTTGCTACAAATGTAGATCGTAACAGGACACACATTTTCTCCTGTATTTTTATATGCTATCTATTACTGTTTTTAATACATCCAATAGTAATGTCTCATATCAAAGTTCAAAGTTTTTTAGGTTCAAATGTAAGACACTAGACTTCACCGGGCAAAAGACCTCATCGGTCAATAGACCTCATCGGGCAATAGATCTAAGTGGTCAATAGACGTCATCAGTCAATAGACTCCATCGGTCAATAGACCGCACCGGTCAATAGATTCCATCGGTCAACAGACAGCACTGAGCAATAGACCTCATCGGGCAATAGACAATATATGAAAATACCAATAGATGAAAATATATGTATAAGATATATATATTAAATTGTATATATCAGTGATTAAGGATGTTACTTAAAGTATCTATTAAATGTTTTATGATGTAATTGGATAGCTCATGTTAAACTATTAGCGTCATCGATCAATCACGTGACTAAAGTGGCTACCTATGGATTGTCGTATTTTGTACATAGAGATATAGTGATGGCTTATAACAAGATTAAAAATTGCGTTGTTTAAAATGTACAACCATGTGCTTATTCTACGTAAATTTCTCTTTCTTTCGGTATGATTTTCATGAGAATCGGAAGAGGTTTAGTCTCGTCAAAATTTATTCTAAAATTTCAAATATTTTCACAAGTATACCCTATATAAGGCATTGTAAATATCGTATTTTTTGTGAAGTATCCCCTTTTTAGAGCTGAATAGTGAGAGAACTAATGCACTTTTCTAATTTGTACAACTATGTGGAGAAAATAGATAAAATAGGCTATTCGTCGGTGCAATTCTTTTCACTTAAGATATAGATCTTCTCTCGTCAAAATCGATTTGAAAATCGTCAATTTCACTGATTCTGTTTATGGTTCAGTTGTTTTATGACCCATTGACAGCCACCCTAGATTAGACAATTTTCACCTGTGATACCTGTGGCTTAATTACGTAAGAAATGACTTGATTATGATAAATGTATCACGTGTGTAACAAATTCGTGTGATGTGTAGTCAACGACTATATAAATTGTATTTTGAAGCATTCGCTTATTTTTGTTACGTGTAGTATCTTATGATAATGCTTAAGCTAGGTTATTCCTAATCTGTTATTTTATTAACCTTATGCAGTGTCACATAATTAAATGTCTCTGCCTTATGTAACATTTGAAAAATATTTTAAAAATATACAAATGATATAATATACCATGTCAATCACGAATCGTTTACTCTTTAAATAATGCACAGGTACCAGTACAAATCACGTTAACCAGTTCGCATCTTACTGACAGAGTTACATTTCCTAAAAAAGTCGGTAATAGCTTAGTATGATATAAATATATCGTTTACTAAATGGGTTTTTTAATAGCTATAAATAGATTCTACTGTGTTAATGGAATATTATAACATTTTTCCTAATGCAATCAAATTGACAACAGTGAGTAGCCAGAAACACAATAAGTTAATTAGCTAGGCTATGGAATAGCCCAGCTATATAGGTAGTTCTTGGGGTTAAGTTAGAAGTACGCTTGCGTAGTGAGGAGAACGCATGCACAGAAGATTATTGACCAATAGGAATTTCAGATTCTCGAAAATCAAAATGGCGTCCAGTTTCGTCCTGATAAAACGGGGCGGGGTTTAATTTTTCTGTTTCCTTGTGGAAGTTGAAAAGTATTATAAACATTTACTATAGGTGGTACTGGGAACAGGTTTGAAGAGGATGATGGGATTGGTATTGCAATATCGCTTAGCCAGATTTATAAATATAGAAATGATGAAAAGAATAAGAACAGTAATGTATAAATTTAAACTAGAAGTTAATAAATAAAGATGAGGTATTGTGCAATAATCAATAATATACAAATACTATAAATGACTTTTCAATTGTGTTAAACAAAGCGTGATTGTAGTTTATGGAGATACTTGCAATGGAGCACGAAAGGTGGAAAGAGATAGAATTGGGTTTTTGCGGAAGAATAAAGAGCTACCGGTGTTTATTTGTGTGTGCTGTAAAAGGCTTATGTTTCGAAGCCAAGTACACGGAAAGGATTTAATGCAAAAAGAAATGTTAAAAGGAGAGAAGCACATTGTGTGTAAAACATGTAACTCTTATGTGTGTAAGGAGGCTATACCTCCTCAAGCAATGATAAATAATTTAGAAATGGATAAAACTCCTTTTGAAGAATTAAATACGTTAGAACAACAATTAATTACATTTAATTTCTCCAGTTTTACCATTTTACCTAAGAATGATCAGCGAGCTGTACATGGTCCAGTTGTGTGTGTAAAATCCGACATGACAAAAATAACGAAAAGTATTGATTTGAGTATACAAATACATCATGAGCCACCACACCCTTGCCAATCAAACACGCAATTTTCTAACCAATTCTATTCCATAGCCTAGCGTATCGTTTTTATTTCATAAAAACCATTATCCGATTTATATCATCCACTTATGTTTATAAAGTCCCCTCGTGTTTTCTAGTTATAAATGTTTATACCGCTAATTTTTATGTAAAAAGATTTCCCGTGCGAGAGATGTAAGCTCTCTATATTTTTTCAGTTATGGTGTACTTGTGCATGAGAGAATTTCTCATATGGATATACTATTCATACTTTCAAATGTAATCCAGACCACCTGTTTTAAGTGCCCACATCTCACTATTTTATTACCACAAGTTTTCTTACATTCGACTTGATGAGTGCCCTGTGTTTGTCTATATGTTGTAATCGTCCACTAGCTTAAGACACTAGTGCTTTTGCCTGGCAAAGGATGACAGTGATTGTAAGAGCACTTTGCGAGTTTAATTGACGTTTGTTGACAATCCCGCACCCATGACCAATCAAGACATGGAAACAATTAGGTGCTAGGGGCCGTCTTGAACTAACTATGAGGTATGAAGAACAATAAAAGCGTTGTTCCTTTGCTTGTTTTTACCATGTATTTGTAGAGACTTTGTCTCATGTACATTTACTCCATATCCTTTTATTCACCATTTTAAAAAAGGGGTGAAAATTGATCTCTTAGTAATGCTTGGATAATGATTGGAGGGATCATTTTGGTGACTTCTGTGTTTGAATCCAATTACAGTCATTATTTGTTTTGATTTAATTTTCAATTGATATCAAAATTTATTACGTAATACAAAATCAAAATAACTATTGTGCAATGTACTAAATGTTTCTTAACTTCTACCGGGGGGACATAAGTGTTAAAAAAACATGTTGTTTTCAGTAGTTTTTTTAATGTACTTCTGTAATCCATGTGTAATTGTGTGTCAAACAAAACACATAAAACAATAAAGTGTGCACATGCTTTACTTTTGTCGTCTGCTAAATATCATTTTTGACAACCAGCTGATCAAGTTTCAGTTTACCTAGTAAACACGAAACCACAATTTAGATAATCTGACAAGCAGATCATTTATCATTTAAAACAGTAGCTAGATGTTTTATTTTAAGGAACTGTTGTCATCCCTTTTAAAGTGACCAATAACCTTTGACCCCTACATTTTTGAATGTAAAACATATTAACTAAATACAATGATATAGGTCCCAAATACCCATTCCTTACACATTCCGAAATTTCCCCAAATAATTGCTCCAAGAAAAGTAACAAAACTTTGCAAACCCTTATTATGAAAACGGTCCAACCACCAACATTCATCAAAATGAACAAGATATCGGTCATAACCTAACAAACATTTTTCCCATTACAATTCACTACCTATTTATTACCATTTCCGAATAATATCACAAAACATGTTTAGGGAGTTTTCTAAAATAACCCCCTCCCCTAATAAAGAAACGATCCAAGACTGTTACAATAACAACTTCAACAAAAACTACAAAACACCACCAAATTTCATCGACCTACACTTACCCACTTAGACACCTCTGTGAAAAGAAGAAAAAAAACAGAAAACGATTTGGGTATCCCAATAATGTCTGTCCGATGTACATCGGAAAGACATTAATAAACGAGCCTTTGGCGAGTTTATTATATTTGAAATTACATAACGAGAGTTGATATCCAGCGATATACAATTCTTTCGAGTTTTTAAAACTATTTATCTTTATGATTTTCATAAATAAATGCATTGAATATTTGGTGCCGAACTGCTGTTTTTGTTTCAAATAACAAAAACGTTGTTAGGTAACGTAAATCACGGCCAACGATATTTCAAAGTTGTCCAATAGAAACGTCGAAAAAGCAATAACATGTGATGTGTTAATACTTGGCACTCGACCAATAAAATTCCTGTAAATGCGATTCAACAAGGTCATATCTAACTCCAGCTTCAAAGTCAAGTTGTGTACCACTAATAACTATCCGTGCAAGAAATAGATAATGATCGTGCATCGTAAGAGAATTATTATTATCTTTTTAATTCAACTAGGCAAAAATACTTTTAGAACTTTTGTAATTATAACAGACAACTTGAAAAATATTTGATTGAAATGATTTTGATAAATTTCCAAAACTGTTTTTAAAAGACAAGATAATTTCTTTACTGTCTACGACCTTTCAATGGCAATTGCTGTCGAGTTGCTATCGGACACTACTGCAATGGACGAACAGGTTTGGCCAGCCAAAAACCCGGTTTAATCCACCATTTCCATTGAAATGCCTGTATACCAAGTCAGGACCATTCCGGCCGACAAATTTGCCGGTGGTTTCTATCTGATTTGTCTTTTTGTCTCACGGACTTCGGCTCTTGACCACCCTGTTCGGTAGTTTTGTTATTACCCCCATTTGGAATTTGGCATAGCAACCATATATCCTTAAATTCTTTTAAGTAAAGATAGTAACTGTTTATATTTACATTTAAAAAAAAATACATTTTTACACCCAGGGTCTATAGCAACACAACGAGTGTGGGGATCACTGTCGTTTCCGACACTAATTCTTCTAATTGTGATTCGGGGCAATGTTTTAAACATGCCTGGGGGAAGTTCCTATTCATAGGGCTTCAAGAGATATCCACTTAGACCGGGATGAAATACGTACTTCTTATGAACACGCCATATCTTTCAATGATGTTATGGTGACAGCCATATTTCTTGATGGATGAAATTATCATAGAATGAACAAATCTCTAACTAAGCAGCTTTTGGGACAATGTTTTTGCTCTGTTCAAAAAATCACTGTACAAACTACATGTTCGACAGTAACGAATCAACTATGAAATATACACTCCATACACAGCGACTCCATAGGCTGGAGAGGTAGGTATATTGCTGCTAAGAAAGGGACGGGTTTAAATCATCACGCTTGTCATATAGCTTTGATTTTAAACGTCAATCTTCGTCAATATACAACAAAAGATCTAGGTACGAAGCTGAAGTAGGTGTGTCACTTGTTTCTTTAACCTCAAGCTCATTGGGATAGATCTGATGTAAATATTTCTTAAATTTTGAATTATTAAGAGAAAGTACATCGTCTATTAAGCGGAAGCTGAAATTAAAGGACTGGGTTAAATGCTTTTGTTTTCTTTGTGTAAGCCACTGTAAAAACTTGGTCTCTTACGAATAAAGGAAAAGATCAGCTAAAAGTGGCGCACAATTAGTTTCAATAGAAATTCTTATTGCCCGTTAGAAAAACGCGACCTCCGAATTCGACAAAAATATTATCGATCAACAAATATGTTTTGTTTTTCCCTTCTACTGAAAAGGTTTATCTGCGTTCTCAATTTTTAGTGCAGAAACATTAGTGTATTAAATCTGCAATTACTGTTTTCATTTTATTGTGTGGGAAGGTTGTATAAAGAGTAAAAAATCAAAAGCTTGAATGCTATGGCAATTGGTAAGACTACGTGGGCAAGACTGGTTGGGGATAGCTGTTCAAGGAGATCTTTAAAATTTTTAAGATTCCGCATTTAATTCATGCCGCTCGTGGACTATGCTTTACCAGGCCATCTCTGACTGCGGTCATCGAAGTAGTGAGCAGGATCTGTGAAAGAGGTTTAGTGGTGCATATGGACGATCCTGTTTCTGTTTGTATGGATTCTAATGAAGTTTTGGTACCTAGTGGGTGTAAGGGACTTGATTGTTTTTATCATCGGCTCTGATGCCAAATGATGCTAAAACTGAAGTGTGATTTTTAACTATCTAATCCCCCGATAATGTAGTAAGGGTATAAGTAGGGTTTCAGGAAAAACTGTCGATATCCATCTCATTCACGAGGCAGTCAAGATGATGTTTCTTGCACACGAACAGCATGTCAGAATCGTTGTCTGCAGGGATAATGACGTAATTTTCATGGAGGTTGGTCAGAGTTTTTACTACTGGGATTTCTTGATTTCATTGTTTCTAACAATTAATGATTTTATGGACCTAATCCAGTCGAACAATGTTTCAACTTCCTCTTTCTCTTTCTTTGCCTAATTCCTAACGCAGTCCTCCACTGCATCCATCAAAATCTTGAAATTGTACTTCCAGTTGATGTTCTGCGGTTCACGGAATTCGGGACCTTTTGAGACAAAAAGGACATTCCATCCATCATTCCAGTACAGATAAGTTTAATTTGCTTCAGTTGATTCAGAGCATATAATCAATTTGTTTCAATGGTTGCTCTACGTTTTTAAAAGAAGCATTTTTTGTAAAGTACATTCAAACATAGGTAATCAACGATTACAAAGTTCGCTTCGTTATGACACATGGACACAGAAACCCAATTTGGCCAGGGTGCTCATTAACCATCCCTAATGCATGTATACAAAGTCTAAATGATCCTATCACGTACAGTAACCGAGACCTGAATTCGGACATAAACTTGAATGTTAGTCAATCATGCAGAAAATATAGGTCAAAGTGACCTAATTTTGCCTAGATGCTGACCTACCCCCAAAGATGCATGTACATGTAAGGTTAGATGATTGTACCATGTACAGTTACTTAGATCTGAACTCGGACGTAAACTTGAATGTAAGTCAATCATGCGGAAAATATAGGTCAAAGTGACCTAATTTTGCTTGGATGCTGACCTACCGCCAAAGATGCATGCACATGCAAGGTCAGATGATCGTACTATGTACAGTTACTTAGATCTGAACTCTTACGCAAACTTGAATGTAAGTCAATCATGCGGAAAATATAGGTCAAAGTGACCTAATTTTGCCTGGATGCTGACCTAACTTCAAAGATGCATGCACATGCAAGGTATGTCAATCATGCGGAAAATATAGGTCAAAGTGACCTAATTTTGCTTGGATGCTGACCTACCGCCAAAGATGCATGCACATGCAAGGTCAGATGATCGTACTATGTACAGTTACTTAGATCTGAACTCTTACGTAAACTTGAATGTAAGTCAATCACGCGGAAAATATAGGTCAAAGTGACCTAATTTTGCCTGGATGCTGACCTAACTTCAAAGATGCATGCACATGCAAGGTAAGATGATTGTACCATGTACAGTTACTTAGATCTAAACTCGGACGTAAACTTCAATGTAAGTCAATCATGCGGAAAATATAGGTCAAAGTGTCCTAATTTTACCTAGATGCTGACCTACCGCCAAGGATGCATGCACATGCAAGGTTAAATGATCCTACCATGTACAGTTACTTAGATCTGAACTCGGACGTAAACTTGAATGTAAGTCAATCATGCGGAAAATATATGTCAAAGTGACCTAATTTTGCCTGGATGCTGACCTACCGCCAAAGATGCATGCGCATGCAAAGTTAGATGATCCTATCATGTACAGTTACTTAGATCTGAACTCGGGGGTACTCCAATAGTCCTCCTCAACTTCGTTGAGGCGAACTTTCAGAGGAGACGATATTACCCAAAGGGTCCAATGTTGAATTATGATACTCACTGGGGATTATGTTTTTTTTTTATCAGATCCGACCGAAATGAGCAATTTTTGTAAAGAAACTTCCATACATCATTCAAAATTTCCAATACAGTTAAATTTGCTTCAGAGCAGGCGATGAAAAAGACGTTTTCTACATTGGGCCCAATGATTATGAGTAATTTTTGTAAAGAACCTTCCATACATCAGTGCTGTACTTTTAGGTTGAATTTGCTTCAGTAGTTTAAGATGAGCTGATGAAAATAGTGTTTTCACATAGGGTCCAATGGTAAAATATGTTCCGTGCTGGGATCTGCATTGTTTTAGACGGATCCAAATAAACTGAAAAATCTTTCTAAAGGACCTTCCACACACAATTCCAGTATATTACAACATTTTAAAAGTAGGCGATAAAATATAAGTTTTTTCATATCATTAAACAGTTAAATTTGCTTCAGAGCAGGCGATGAAAAAGACGTTTTCTACATTGGGCCCAATGATTATGAGTAATTTTTGTAAAGAACCTTCCATACATCAGTGCTGTACTTTTAGGTTGAATTTGCTTCAGTAGTTTAAGATGAGCTGATGAAAATAGTGTTTTCACATAGAGTCCAATGGTAAAATATGTTCCGTGCTGGGATCTGCATTGTTTTAGACGGATCCAAATAAACTGAAAAATCTTTCTAAAGGACCTTCCACACACAATCCCAGTATATTACAACATTTTGAAAGTAGGCGATAAAATATAAGTTTTTTCATATCATTAAATGTTAAACTATATTCCACATTGGTTTTTGCGCGATCGGAATGAAATACGCAATTTTCTGTGAAGTTTGGTTAAATTTGAGATAGCAGTTTCAAAGATGGTCAGAATGGCTGGAAGCCATGATGTTGTCGGATGCGAAAAAAATTAACCCTCTTTGAAAAGAATTTTCATTCAGATTCCGGTTAAGTAAAATTTGCTTTAATATTCAGATAATAAAAACAAGAGTCTCTCAAGAGCCTGTATCGCTCACCTTCACCATGGCTATCTGACATATAAAGATGCATGCGATTTCCAATAGGGTATAATGTTAAACTAGAGATACTGTGGCCTGGAGGGCCACAAAAACATACCCCCACTCCCCATGAGAGTAGAAGATCCCCAATACAATTTGTCGCAAAAATAGTTATAATTGCACTATTCCTGGTAAGGCAGGAAGTAGATGGTTAGCAATCATGAAATCGCTACTTGTGGTATAGGACATCATTCTTAACTTGCATACAAAATTTCAAATTTCAGTGATGAGTAGTTACTGAGAAAACTTCCGAAAATTTTCTACGATTGACAAAAGATCTCGAAATTTAACTAAGTCGGTAAACAGGAAGTAGATGTCCGGCAATCCTGAAATCGCTACTTGCGGTATACGACATCATTCTAAACTTGCAAACAAAACTTCAAGTTGCAGTGATAAGTAGTTACTGAGAAAACTGTTACTAAAATTTTCTACGATTGACAAAAGATCTTGGAAATTTACTTAGTCGGAAAACAGGAAGTAGATATCCGGCAATCCTGAAATCACTACTTGCAGTACAGGACATCATTCTGACCTTCCATACAAAAATTCAAGTTGCAGTGATGAGTAGTTACTGATAAAACTGTCACGAAAAATTGTTTGGTATCACAGACAGACAGACAGACGGACAGAGTGATTCCTATATACCCCCTGAACTTCGTTCGATGGGGTATAAATATGTCCACCTACTTTGGCATTCTTAGATTATATGCAGTCCTGCTTTACCCAAATTTTAAAGGGACAACCCAAAGACCTTTGTGATTAAGATTGGTTTCAATTGGACAGTTTCTTTGAATTGCAATTTTCTCGCCTGTTTTCCATTTTTGCTGACGTAAGGATCTGCAGGAGGCTTTTTATGAGGGGGGCCATCTAAAGACCATGGCTCTAATTGTACTAGCAGTTTTTGATGAAAAGATATTTGAATACGTTTTCCATAGGGTCCAATGTTCCCGCTGGCAACCATCTTGGCTGAAGTATGGAACTGCCGGGTATCTTGTTGGAAGTAGACCATCGCAGAACCATTATGACTAGTTTTGGTTCATATGTGGCAAGAAGGTTTTGAAATTGTTCAATATTTCCATAGTTAAAGTATACATACCATTGACGGCCATCCCAAAGGAAGAATGGATCTGCAGTATATCTTTTTAGGGTACTATTTAATGCCATTCGAATAAGTTTGGTTCTAATTGGACTCCTAGCTTCGGAGAGGAAGATTTTTGATTGTGTTTTCAATAGGGTCCAACGTTAAACTATGCTCCCCACGATGCCAGTCACTCATCATGCACGAGGGGTATGGACCTGCCGGATTTTTTTTTGGGGGGGGGGAGGGACCATCTAAGAACTACGGTCTAAATATTTAGTTCTATTGCGACAAGCTTTTCTGTGAAGAAAATCTTTGAGTGTGTTTTCATTATGGTCCAATTTTAAACTATGTTCCTTTACAACGCCATCCGTTGGATGAGGTATGGACCTGCCGAATACCTATATGGGAAACGTATGTCTAATGAACATTTTCCCTAGGTTTGGTTTAAATTGGATTCCGATAGGCAGTTTCTCAGATAAAGATCTTTGATGAGTTTTCAATAGCGCCCAATGTTAAATTATGTTCCCCACTGGCGGGCATCTTGGATGAGGTACTGAACTGCCATATGTCCTTTTGGAAGTTCAGTACCATGTTAGGACCATTAGTTCTGGTATAACTAGTGCTTTCTGGAAATATCTTTTAATGTGTTTTCTATAGGGTCAAATACTTTACTATGTTCCCTACTGATGGTCATCTTGGTACCGTGACCTGCCAGATACCTGATTTGAAGGGAACCATCTAAGGACCATTGTGAATAAGTTTATATCTAATTGGACTAGTGGTTTCTGAAAAAAAAATCTTTTAATGTGTTTTCCATAGGGTCCAATTGTTCCAGCAGGCAGCTATCTTGGACGAGGTAATTAATGACATACTAGCTGCAACTTTCGACGGACCGTTGCTACTATGTTTGGTTCTAATTGGACTAGTAGTTTCGGGGGTCTTTGAATGCGTTTTCCACGAGGTGAAATATTAAACTGTTACACGATGGCAGCCATCCAGATGCGGTATGGACCTGCAGGATACAATTTTAAAGGAGACTACCAAAGAACTATTGTGACCAAGTTTGGTTCCAATTTGCCAAATGGTTTCCGAGCAGAAGATATATCAACGAAAAGTTCGATCGATTAATTCATAACGGCCGGACAACAGACGCCAAGTGATGGCAAAGGCTCACCCTGGCTTTAGTCAAGTAAGCTAATTATGCATTTCCCTCAGGGTCCAATTTTTACTCTGTTCTGTAGTTATGGCCATGTTTGTAAACGGATCAGATAGAAATGGCTCGATGTAATGAAATGAAACTTGGTATGAAGTTAGATCAACCTAAGGAGAAGATTTTTTTGCAATTTTTTTTTTTCAAAATGGCCGCCATTTCTAAGATGGCCGCCAAAATACGTGAAAATTTCAACTTTGTCGGAATTCAACGAAAATTGATTTCTAGGTAGATTTTAACGCTGCAAACAACATGGAATCATCGAATTAGTTGTCTGGGGTAACATCAGCTATTGCTTGCAATTGCAAATCTAGTTATGTCACCCCAGACGAGTCGGGGTGACATCTTGTTATTCTACGTTTCTTCTGGTTATTATTATTAAGGTCTTTCACCACAGTGAAAGACCTTATTGTTATTCTTCGGATTATTATTAAGGTCTTTCACCTCAGTGTGAAAGACCTTACTGTTATTCTTCGGATTATTATTATTATTATTTTTTTTTTTATTCTTTTTCTTCCGCCGCAACCGCTGTAAAAAAACTACGCGACATATCATTTTGACTCTTGGTGTCATGAATCGATATCACTGCGGGACTTCAAAACTCAGTCAAGCATATCGATCTATTTTTAGTAACGGAGTTATCTCCCCTAACACGGTTTATCTTGTTAGCAGATCTCCTCATAAACCGTAACCGATATCAAAATTCTGAATGGGGGAAAATGTTCGATTCATCCTCAGGATGATTAATCACACAAAAAAATTTTTTTGGGTCGCGACCCCGGTTACGCGTTTTTGACCCCTAGATATGCAAATTTCTCAAAGTTGTCTGATTTCCACCAAATTTGGTTTCCAGGTAGCTCTNGTCCTGATTACAAATCTGGTATCAAAAGTTTTTTTTCGGCAGCCATTTTCAAAATGGCCGCCATTTGAAATTTTGTTATCGCAATATCTCGGAAACGATAAAAATTTTCTGAAACATTATATTGCAAAAATACTCCTCTCATTGAGATCTACATTTGATTCAAAAGAACAAAACCTCTACGGCAAACCGTTTTTGAGTTATAGCCCTTGACGCGTTTCGGTAAATCGGT
>MJUU01057368.1:28288-45298 GCA_002080025.1 Modiolus philippinarum | reverse complement strand
GAAATTTTGCACTCGGTCATAATGTATTTTCCCCAATATATTTAATGTTCCAAAAATTATATGATTGAAAAGACGTTATTTCGATGCCTTTAAATATCTTTAACATTTTAAAAGTTGCAAAATACACATTGAGAAGTTAAGTTTTTGACCACCCAGACCAAAATTTGGATGAAAAAATTCCATGATCTTAGTCATATCAGTCAAGAGAACATGACATTGTAAAAAATCTCTTGCATAATTTATACAGTAATGTTATAAAGGCATGCAAAGAGCTTTATCAGGGTAAAGTTTCATAATAGTAGGATGGATTTTTAACTCGAAAGCCATGAAATGGCTGGAGAGTTGTTAAAATGACAAGAAAAACATCACGTGATGCTTCAAGCCTATTAACAGCTCTAAAACATGATCTTCGTGCTTGAGATAAAATATAGTGTGCAAGTATCTTTCAAAATCGTATACATTGTGTATTTAATATGTTTAAGTTATATTTTTTCATTTTCTTGAGTTGAATACAGTGTTGTTATATTAAATTGAAACAATATGCATGTTTATCAAATTACTCGTTTTTTATATTGCGTCTCGGATCAACCAGCCTGCCGCGCAGTAATTTGTCAAAGAGGAAAAATAACATTTGTTTACCTGTTACATGTGCATGATGTGTATTGCATATATTTATAGCAATGAAATCGACATGCATACGAAATCACAGAATCCGATTATTTTCACGTATTATGGAATAACTTAATGCATGCAGACGTATGCAGCAGTTATTTGGATGACTACGAAGTTTTGCCACGTGTAGATTTTCAGAGCTTTCGAGTTTCAGTTCCATCGGAGCTTTGATTAACATATAAACTAACCAGTAAAAGTTAGCAAATATCGTTCAAATGCTCCTAAATTATTATCGCTAACTGTTATACATAGGGGTGTAATGATACACCTTTTTGGCAATCGATACATATTGCGATATTCCACCTGCATTACGATGCATACCGCGATATTTTCACGAACTATGCTGCCATTAAAACAGAGGTTGCTTATGACATTGCAGAAAACACAGGATATTGGAATAATCAGAATAATTGGATGTTTTATTCTAAAAATGAAAAGTATTTGTCACTTTGCAATAGAAAATATGCTTTCAAAAAAAGGGCGATAATAGTTTTTTCAGTGCACATATAATTAGAATTGTATCGTTCGTATTGTAAGCGACCTTTCCAATATCGTAAACCAAACATCATCAAAAATACCGCGATTTCGGTACATACCGTGAATCGTTTCCCCCTTATTAATAGTATAATACAACAACCATAATAACCCCACATGTGTAAATTACCTTTTTAAAATAAACATTTTATTGTTCTGTGAAAGAAAATCTGTGCTGTAAATCAGCGGTAAATCAACTTTCCGGCAATTTTGTGTGGAGTAAATCAATTTTCTTCAGGCAAAATTGTAGCCAAGCGGAGATTTTGATCAAGATATTTTAGTTCCTGATTGTATAGAGTAAGTGTGCAATACATCGGACACCATCGGACTATTCAAACCTGGTATCCAAAAAGATGTGTTGCAGTCGTTGACAAGGCCAAGTCAACAGATCTATATCGTCTGCATCAGTTAATTCAGAAAGCAGTTGGATTTTTCATCTTTTATTACGTAAAGACCAGTTTTAAGGTTACTTGTTTACCACAGGTTGAATCGGACGGACAAGTGTAATACCGGACGCCAGATGTGGGTTATATCGGACTTGCATTTTTCGTATAGGTATCATTGGACAGTTAATATCAGTTTGAAAACACATCACCTACCTAATAAATGATAACTATTGAACGATCTGGTTTATTAAAGCTTCCACAAACGTGTTGTTTGATGAAAGTAAATATTTTAGTTTTATTCATACCTAATAAATCCAACGGAAAACTTAAAACTTTCAAGATGTGATGATAAATCTATTGTCCGATAATAGCCAAACGGCATTTGCCATTGAACGTAAAGTAAGGGGAATGTCGGACATCCTTTTAATTACAATTATCTTCAAAAATCTTCTTTATTTCCGAAAATAAAAGGTAAAATAAGAATTTCAAATCATATTTCGTTTAATAAAGATTAATTATGAAGAAAATGACATTTTTGCTTGAATCGATGTCGGAGGATAATTTTATCATCCACCAAAAATCGCATGCAGACATTTTTCTCAAAGCATGCGGATGTTGTGCTGACCGCTTGACACAGTTCTATTGACCAATTGTATTCGCTGTTACATAAAGTACTTCGGACTTGGAGAGTTTAGCATCGGACAACGTGAAAGGGAAAGACCATGATAAATATATGCATGGGCTTCGGACATACCGCTGACAAACGTCATAAGTTGAAACTTTCAACTGTCCGAACTAACCCTGATGTCCAATAAATGGCACACTTACTCTACTGTAAATAAGGCAAAATAAAAAAAAAAATCTGTGCTTCCGGTAACCTGACGGACCCTAGATTTTTGGGGCTCAAATTGCCAACACTAAAGTTTTTTTGGCAATTTTTAAAGAAGCAGAAGTAAGTTACTCTTTAAATGTCTATGTAAAAAGTTTTTGGAAAAATAAAAAATATGCCTACCTACTGTCGACCCTAATTTTGAAGAGCATGTTACCGGAAACACAGGTATTTTTTTAGGCCTAAAGCATTTTGGCACCACAATTTTGGTTTATTTGAGTAAAAAGACTAGCCAAGTTACAAGAGTTTTCTTTTTACACACACAGCAAAACCTGCATGGCGATTTTCAAAATTTGGCAGGCATGAATAATTTAAAGACAAATCACACTAACTAGATCTGACCCAGGGATTTTTGTCAAACTCTGCAGAAATGTTCCCCTGTATGAAGGCTTGAATATAAGCTAAAAAAATATATATGTCACCAAGCTCATAGTCAAGATATAACAGTCACAAAATAGGTCAATTTGAGATTTTTTTATAGAAATCCGTAGTTTCTTTTGACAGCTGCTGTTTCAGTATTATTTTCACGAATTCAATAAATTGTATACCCTTAGATTCTGCATTCATCGGAGTATTTCTATACCATATACATATTACTGTTTAAATGAAAGTAGGTCTCAAATGCCTTCCCGCCAAAATAAAAACAAACTTTGTACTTATAAAATTGGATACTTTAAATACTTCTGACCCAGAGATTTTCTTTTAAAATTGCATATACAAAGATTTTTATTTATCTTAAAATTTGACACTTTAAAAAGTAGGGGTCACCGAATGAATAGGAAGATAATCTTAGTTTTGTACCTTCTTCGATAGTTGGACGTATCTTTTTCTTTTTCATTTAGTGAATGACGTTACGTCATAATACATTTTCAAACCATGCCGTGCTTTTCCAGTCTTGACGAAGTACTTTCAAATCACTTACTATCTTGCTTCGAGTAGTTCGTAAGGGGTTTTTATTTATTTTTTTTTTTACTTTTACACTCAAATGAAACTTCGAACTATTCAATTATTAACACAACATGCAATGTAGCTCGGCAAATGCAATACGTTTTGCAAAAATGCTGAGTCAAGTGACCCACCAATCATCCATCTTTCAAAGATGAAAAGTGAACATGATGATACTTTGACAAATTGCAAAATGATAAAAATTGTCTTCAAAAATTGACTCTGACACCATCATATATCCAATAACCTTGCAAAGTTTTGAGTGATCAGAGTAAGCGTGCTCAAGCTGGAGCTAGAACGGCATGTATAAATTTTTACTGAAATCCCAAAATTTCACATAAATGGATCGTAAGTCCATCATCCCTAGTCTGCAGTGCTTTCAAAATGAGTCCTTGTTTCAAATAAGAGTGTGATATGTGAAAACAGCCTTACCTTGTGATAAATTCATACCTAATAGCTCTATACAGTTAAAGTTGAAGTAAATTGACCATAAGGTTGACAGGTAAGGCTTGCGAAAGCATTGAAGAACAACAATAAAAGCGTTGTTCCTTTGTTTAACCATATATTTGTAGAGACTGTCTCATGTACATTTACTCCATATCCTTTCATTCACCATACAAGAAACGCATCAAGGAAGAGACGTTTGACAAATGTTTCAATTTATTTAAAAAAAGGGTAAAACACACAGTGAAAGGTAGGATCTTTTCCAGAACTTTGGAATTAGCAATTGTATGTAGCGGGAATTCCGGTATTTATCAATGTTTGGGATGTGTAATTTTGACAGTTCTGGAAATGGATTCAGAATTTATTTTCCATTTCAAGTTATCTCCTGCTTTGTAAAATATACTGTTAATGCCAATATTCACTTTTATTCTGTCTTGTGATTTTTATAAGTGCTCTTTGATTTTTGCCTAAAACGGCCTTTCAACCAAGATGCCGTTTAAAGGCGTTTTCCAGAACGGTCGGATCACTTGAACTTGGCGACCACAATACTGGAATACTTGTATTGTCCACAATACTGGAATAAAAATTTTATTCCAGTATTGTATTCCAGTATTGTACCAGTATTGTGGTCGCCAAGTCCATAGTTATATAAAGTTTATAGGGTATGGTACGTTTTGTGATAAAAAGAATATTGTTAAAGTAAAAAAAGGGGTGTTATTTTGTTATTTTAATTAAGAGTTATTAGGTGATCAAAGGTGATAACTGGTAGTTTAATTAGAATGAGCAGGTAATTAGTATGTGATCAAAGGTGGTTTATCAAAATTTGATTAAATGCTGTGAACACAGTGTAATTAACGACCCTATTAGTATGACAACCAATATTGCACAATTATTGTATATTGAGTAACCAAGCTGATATGAATATGGCATTGAGTAATGTGTTAAATTGCGAGCATTGCAAGTTCATAGACTTTAAATACTTTGGGATTTCAGAGACGGGTATAGTGCTATTGGTCTCAACTACAGAGAACTATGGCTAGCAACACTTTTCAATCCGTTTCCACTCAACATGCCCGTCCTTGAAAGAATTAAGCTAACTCTAACCAGACACAAGTTCAACTATCATAAAACTGGACCATAGAAAAACTCAATGAAGAAGACATCCCAGAGGCAGCTCGACCAACTACACCGGTAACACCAGAGCTATTCACGCAACACATTAAGAAGTACAATGTTTTCAGAAACAAAAGACTACTGTACTGCAGGTCAATGGCAGAGAAAGATGAAGCATCAAGCTGGGCTACAGAGTTCAAAACTCAGTGCTAACTCTTCTGACTGCGATCGGAGATCAACTATTTTGAAAGTAATTTTAAGCCATCACTTATTCGGAACTTATATATTTTACTACTGTTTAAACCTCTTGTTTCACATTTTATTGTGACTGAGGGTCTCTTTTTCTTCTGTATACCATTGTACACCAAAGGTTTAACAGAATAAAGTCTTACTCTTACTCTTCTGACTGCAGCAGTGTTTAACACTCGACAACAACAGTGACAAATTATTTAATGCTATATCTTGTGTTTATTGTTTTTATTCAGTTCACAATCTTCTGACAATATTAAAACATACCTGTCAACTCACCCGATTTCTGCGGGTCAGACCCGATATTTTCACTTGTCACCCGATGAGAAGTAGTAACCCGATCGGGTTGTTAAATAACAAGAGAATCGAAGTCGTCACCCGTGTTCACCCGGATTTGATTTCCGGTAACTTTTTGTGTATTAATGTTCGTATTTACATTTCCGGCTGTGTTTTTTTTACTCGATCGGTTTGGAATACTGTCTCCTATTGTTATAATTAAGCCGTTATGGAGTTTGATGAGTCGTTTTTAAGATAACTACACGCGTTGAGTGTACTGGGAATGTCTTCAACTCAATGGAAAAGACCGATTTCTGGACCAGCAATGTCGTCAACAACCCAACAAAATGGAAAAGCTTTACAGTACAGGTGTCCGCGGTTGAAATAAAAGTTTGATTGGGGCGTTGGGTAAAATAAAGCGACCTTGTGATAAGTAAACCAGACAGTGAACTTTTCTTATAGTTATAATGATCAACAACGATTTTAGGTCAGAATTAAAAATTGACACTATGCCCAGTTTTGGTCCAAGTAAAAATCTTAATCAGAAAAGGTGAAACAAAGCTAAAGGTATTCAATAGACATGATAGACATGAAATCTAATTATCATGTCTGTTGTTTTTAAGTAGGTAGTAAGTGAGTCTTAAAGTATGTAAATAAATTGCTCGATAAGTAAATAATTAGGTTGAAAAAAGTGTGTCGCGCATTGATAATAGAATAATTAGGATAAAAAAAAGTTCGTCACGCGTTATGACCAGATTTTTTACCATCCAATGCAGGTCATGACCAGATTTTTGGTCATTGGAGGTTGACAGGTATGTTAAAACATGACTTATCACCTATAAAACCTTATAAAAACATAGATTCATTCAATCAACGAGTTAATTATTCAATACATATTTCTATAATAATTAACAGTATAATCTTTTTCAATCCATGTCATACTTACACCTGGAATTCACAATACACATACAGAAACTCATTAACTTTGTCATAAATAATTACTTTGTATACATTTATATTACACTTCATAAAAACATTATTTGAAAATAAAATATACAAAATTCAAATTTTTCAACAATACTGGAATAAAATTTTTATTCCAGTATTGTGAACAATACTAGTATTCCAGTATTGTGATCGCCAAGTTCAAGTGATCCGAACGGTCAAAGGGGAGTAACTTCCCGCAAAAACGACGTCATAAACCAACGACGACATAGATGACTGCGGCTGTAGAATGCGCATAATTTGTCTTTAAAGCAGGTCATTGAGGCTTACCAAATCAGCAGAACTTGTAGCCTATGAAAACCTCTGAAATCAAAAGATTAAAGAATAACACTATAAATTGTACAGTAACATTGCAACTGGGAAAGACCAAAATTTACCGCTCGTGTCTGCGCTTTCTATCTCGAGATCTAGATCTGTGATTTCTATGTGAGCGTGATCTTGATCTTGAACGCGATCTTTTCTTCTTGTGTTTACTTCTATGTTTTTGTCGACTCATGCTGTCCGCTCGACTGATGCTTCGACTTCTTGATCTTCCCATTTTCATGAGACACTTATATACATCAGGTTTTCAATTTTCAATTTCCACACTCGACCATTTTCTCAACCACAGGACAAAATGGCGATATTTCGCCAATCAATAATTTCAACGTCACTTCCTCAATTCTTTACATCATACAAGTCAACTCGGCACCTTTTCACTTCGACATATTACCATGCAGCTGGTGAGATAATGTTTGATGTTAAGGTGGCTCACTATCACATCATTAAAATACAGATCTAAATGTCGTTTTACATGGAATAGATGGACGGTGTTCTTTATAACTGACCGAATATGTTGAGATCTTTTGGGTATCCAGACAAATCGGCACCCAGACATATCGGCACTTGCCAGTATAGACAAATCGGCACCTAAAAAAATCGACACTTTGACATATCGGCACCAGATCAAAGACAATTCGGCACTTTGATTTATTGTCTTGTTAATCAATATGAATAATCATAAGTAATTAAGAGAAGAGAAAAGCTTGTGTTTTTATTATATTTCATTTGAACTCTGAATATTGTTCTAACAACAGTTATGATAATCAAAGAAGGTATATTGGATTATCGAAGAAATGGTATGTGGACAACTCGGCCCGCGGACAACTCGGACCATGACCACTCGGACCGTAAAAAGGACAAGTCGGACCGTTATAGAGGACAACTCGGACCGTGTATGGAGAAGACTTTGAGGTTTGATAAGACACCTTAGAAATTAAACTTGGACAATATCATAACAAACTACTGGTTTTCACAAAGGGACAACTCGGACCGTATTGAGCAGACAACTCGGACCGTATAAACTGTCTACTTTGACTATACAGAAATTTTACTCGAAAGTTTGAAAAGATCCATAAAGAATAGTAATTTTCATTGTTCAAACAGACCAAAAGTGCCGTAAACTAACAGTTCAAGTCAAGTAGATGACAACTCCGGTGATGTCTGAAATTCTGTTGACAGTGTATACACGTCTCTGACATCTTGCTGAATGATTGACAACCTCGCTCAGTTTTCACTTTTAGGTTTTTTTGCTGTTTTCCTGTTTTGTAATTTAAAATTTATACTGAATATTTGTTTTTAGTCTTTGTCTTTTTAATGATATGTTAATATTAGGCTAAGTCGAATAGTTATTATTATTTAATTGAGATAATTATTCACGGTACGAGTTGTCCTTTATATTTTCGCTGAAAGTTTTTTTTTAATTTTTTTATAGTCCCTTCTGAGCTGTCGGGCATTTTTATTCATTTTAAGTCAAAATTTTTGTAATTGCGGTTCAAGTTGTTCATTTTTAATGGTCCAAGTAGTTCATGTCCAACGGTCCGAGATGTCTGTCCATACGGTCCGAGATGTCTCTTTCACGGTCCGAGTGGTCATGGTCCGAGTTGTCCGCGGGTCGAGTTGTCTGACATTCGAAGAAATCACCTTTACTTTAAAATCTTTTCATCTTAAAATATTGTAGTTTTGAGAAGTATCATCAATGTTAACACTCTTAACCCAGTGTCTACATGTACAGAGGTAGGCCAAAAGTATTCGTCACTTGTATTTTTTCCCTGTATATTCTATATAAAATTACATTTTTCAAAAATCTATCATTTTAATCGGATTTCAATGAAAATTTTACTGGTAAACTCAGAATCTTGTGAAGTTTTCTTGTTTATCTCAGTGCAATTTTCTGAACTGCAGAAAATTTGCTCAAGGGATACCTTTGATGGAAGAGGGGTAGTTATTTTTCGGCATGACAGGTGTTTAATTGTAACATTCACACAAATACAACGAAATACAACGAATTGTCTTCAGCGGGTGCCGATTTGTCTGTGCGGGTGCCGATTTTTCTGGATGCCGATTTGTCTGAGTGCCGATTTGTCAGGTATTCTTTATTTTGGCCATTGTGAACTTCGGACTTAGGATCACTTAGCCTATAATAACTTATTTCGGCCACAGACATTCGGTAGGGTTCATAGAACAATCTTTAAGAAATTTTAAACAGAGAATCAAACGAGGTTTTACAAAGTGATTAAGTACTGAAGTATTTTTTTATTTGTAGTCGGGTAGTATACATATAACAATAAAACATAAGCTCTGAAGGAGCTTTATATAATACCGACTTATACATAAAAATAACAAATACACCATAACATCATGCACACAATGTCATTGTTAAATAATGAAACTTTTAAAAAACAAAGTTACTAACTAAGCACATAAAGCATCACACATAGGTTACATGAAGCAATAAGACATACGGTATGCACACAAACATGATTAAATTAATCAGAGACATTTAAACACAAAGATTGGAAACTTGTTAACTAATCAGTTAAGACATGAAAAATAGCAAGCGGCCACAAATGGGTACAGTTTTTTTGCCCTCTACTCTTCCTACAATTCTTATCGTAGAAAAATAAAAAATAGCTAACCCGACTACAAAAAGATTCCCATAACGCTAATCAGAATTATTTTTTCGATATGTCTAAAAATAAGTTTTTATGACAAGTTAAAGTTTGTATGTTGAATTTAAATTATCGGTTGAATTTCAGAAAACGTGTAGATCTGGGTTTATATATGATGTAGAATGTCAAACACTACTTTTTTTCATATGCAACGTGGAATTTTTAAAAATATATCTTGTAAAAGACGAAACCTTGTCATTATTTTAATGATCAATCAGTTCCACTTATCTCATATTCCTACACTAAACCAATTGCAACTTCCATTTTCAATTACAAACGGGTATTGCGTGACTTCCAAATTGATGACTTTAAAGCCAAACCACCTAATTGTGCTTGCTCCTCTTCCCTATTCAATTATAGTCCGGCTGGACACGTATCGTAGACAACCTCAAACTATGAGATATCTTCTCAAAAGGTCCCAAATTTCGTGAGCCCCAGCACATCAACTGGAAGTACAACTTCAAGATTTTGATGAATGCAGTTGCAGACTATGCTAGGAAGTGGGCAAAGAAAAAGAAAGAGGACGTTGAGACATTGTCCGACTGGATCAGGTCCATAAAGTCATTAATTGTAAATCGCATCCGGCGCCTAAAAACAGTTATGAAATCCAAAAATCCCAGTATATTTACAATTAATGACTTTATGGACCTGATCCAGTCGGACAATGTCTCAACGTCCTCTTTCTTTTTCTTTGAAGATCCCCTTGTAGAAAGAACTCTGTCCAACCTCCATGAAAAGTACGTCATCGTCCCTGCAGACAAAGCTTCTAACAACATACTGTTTGTATGTAAGAAACACTATCTCGACTGTCTTGTGAAGGAGATGGGCATCGACAGTTCATCTGGAAACCCTACTTATACCCCTACTACAATATCGAGGGATGAGATTGTAAAAAATCACACTTCAGTGTTATCATCATTTGGCATAAAAGCTAATGATGATAACAATCAACTCCCTTACATCTACTGGGTACCTAAACTTCATAAGAATCCATACAAACAGAGATTCATTGCCGGNTTCAAAAGATCTCCTTGAACAGCTTTCCTCAACCAGTCTTACCCATTGCCATAGCATTCAAACTTTTGACTTTTCTACACTTTATACAACCCTGCCACACAATAAACTGAAAACAGTAATTGCAGATTTAATACATCAATGTTTCTGCACAAAAAATGGAGAACGCAGATACACCTATTTAGTTATAGGGAAAGACAAGACATATTTTGTTAAGAACCACACCAATTCAAATAAGAAGTACACCGAGACTGACGTAATCAAAATGTTAGAATTTTTGATCGACAATATTTTTGTCGAATTTGGAGGTCGTGTTTTCCAACAGACAATAGGGATTCCTATGGGAACAAACTGTGCGCCGCTTTTAGCTGACCTTTTCCTCTACTCGTACGAGGCCAAGTTTTTACAAGGGCTTATTCAAAGAAAACAAAAACATTTAGCCCAGTCCTTTAATTTCAGCTTCCGCTACATAGACGATGTGCTTTCTCTTAATAATCCTAAATTTAAGGATTATTTACATCAGATCTATCCAAATGAGCTTGAAATTAAAGAAACAACTGAAACACCTACTTCAGCTTCGTACCTAGATCTTTTATTGTATATTGACGAAGATGGACGTTTGAAATCTAAGCTATATGACAAGCGTGATGATTTTAATTTCCCCATTGTGAACTTTCCCTTTCTTAGCAGCAATATACCTACCTCTCCAGCCTATGGAGTGTACATTTCACAGTTGATTCGTTACTGTCGAGCTTGTAGTTTGTACAGTGATTTTTTGAACAGAGCAAAAACACTGTCCCAAAAGCTGCTTAGTCAGGGATTTGTTCAACCTTTGTTAATTTCATCCCTCAAGAAATTCTATGGCCGTCACCATAGCATCATTGAAAGATATGACGTGTCAGTATCCCAAATGAAAGTGGACATTTTCAGCTAGATTCACGTCTTCCCGGATTTGACTACCGACTTTGACATTTTCCTGGATTGAATCACTCACAGTGTGACGGGTGCTGTTAACAGAGCAGGACATGCTTACCCTTCCGGAGCACCTGATGTCACTCTCAGTTTCACTGGAGTTCACACTGTGAGTGCCTTTGTTCTGAATGTTGTGGTTTCTGGTTCTGTGCTTTGTGTCTGTCTGGCGTCATTGTTTTTGTGTCTAACGTCATTGTTTTCTGTGTTCTCGTTTTTGCCCTGTCTTTGGACTTCGATTTTTGTGAATTTAACCCCTTTGTTCCTTCGGTATTCTACTGCCGTTGTTTCGATCATTGAAAATTTTATTTCGATATCTTTATTCACTTTGGAGTTATACATTTTTAAAGCTGAGCATTTCTTTAGTGGCCTCGATAAATCCTTGGATAATCTCTGTGTTTAAATGTCTCTGAATTAATAAAAGACACGCAGTACAAAACTACCTACGGTGACCCCTAGTTGCTTTGTTTTGGGTCGTTTTAACCTGGTCTCCTTGACATTTACCCCATTTCCTTTCTTTTTCATAAGAGATGATGACCCAGCTAAGCACACAAGACACATGAACACATCAAAATACAAATAGAAAAGCACTAAGCGTGATGCATGAGCAGAGAAGGCATAAGCTAGAAGCAGCAAAATACAAAATACTGTTCATTTGAATGCAGAATGCTAGTCTAGTCGGCCCAAAGACAAATCACATTCACGGGTGAATTTTAGCCAGTCCAACTTGGTCCTCTAAGGAAACAAACCAATTAAGTTACTCTTAGAAGATAAGTTTACTAATTGTCACTTATTTTTAAGAGTGGTATAGGACATAAACTAAAAATAAACAAAGACAGTGTGAACAATTACCATACATATAGACAAACACGCACTCATCTTGGTATTATAAACTGAAAAGTTAGATATTCGGAGACTCTATTATTATGGTTGGAAAAATAGATGCGACTCCCGATAAAGTAGTTATTATTGTAATAAAATAAATATTGTTTATTTATATCACTTTTGAAGAGTTTTTCACGAGGCGCATAAATTCGTGTTCTACTATGATATTCGCAATTGACATACAGTGCCCATGATTTCTCCTAACCAGGGAGAGATACTAATTGCTGGGTGGCAAGCCCGCCGTTCACCTGTAAATAGATAAATTATTCTACATCAAGCATACTCCGGTGTTTTTTAACCAAATGGATTCATCACTAAATTGAAAGATCTGATTGTTTGTTCCGGCATTTGGCTAAGACAATTTTGCACAGTTTTTCCTTTTACTCAAGTTTGCTATTTGGAATATTATGTTCTGTAGCAAATGCTGACTCTTAACCATGTTTCTGATTCATCAGTTTCAGGAAAGTGCTTAAGTGGACAATTATAGAACGAAATATATAGCACAATTCACCGACTCAGCTGTGACTATTTTAAGAAAAGTCCTTATCTTTTCGCAATGACCAACAATTTGTGGTAGACGTGTTTAATGAGTATATAAAAATATAAATATGTTGTGCGATGGCCACAAATTAACTATGAAACAAAATAAAATGGTATAGTTGGCCACAATTAAAAGATAAAAAACACAAAATGTACAAATTAAAAAACACATAAAAATGACAAAAATGGAAAGAGAGGGAGGGAAGACTGCCCTCCCTCCCTCTCTTTCCATTTTTGTCATTTTTATGTGTTTTTTAATTTGTACATTTTGTGTTTTTTATCTTTTAATTGTGGCCAACTATACCATTTTATTTTGTTTTAATGAGTATATTTTGGCAAATATATAAACAAACTAGCCCAAATGTAGTTACCACAAACACGGTCGGAAATATTCATGCTTTTATTTAATGTTTTTGGTATGACTGGGGCATTTCGGTAAAGAACTTCTGAACAAATGCATGATATATCTAAAATGAGGGTAGATATAATATAAATTTGGCCATGGGAGGTTTGAAACAATGCTGATCAGGTAAATGTAGTTTTGTTTAGGGAGGTGGGTCCAAATATCCCATATCTCAGTAAATCCCCTTTGAAGACATCCCAATAGTTACTGAAATATCCCATATCCAAAGGTCAAAATATGCAATATCCCTGTAAGGTTTGTCTCAACTATCCCAATAATAAAAGTCGTAAATATTCGATATCCCTATATAACCTCAAATTAAGGACGTATATTTAGACGTCCTTGCTCAGTGTAGTGTAGAAAAGAAATTCAGATAGAAAATCAATTGCAAAGCTTTGATTTTTACGCTCTCATCTTATTGCCTTCCAATAATACCTTAGCGTTCTTTTTCAAACTCTGCTTTCATATTCCTTTGCTCTTTTCTGGACCGATTTTATTGGTCAAAGCTATAAAATATTGATATATTCACCTCTTCCAGTTGGACAGATAACTTAGCCATAAATAAAGTTATAAAATACAATAGGCGTTTTACACTTCATAGGTTTTCACCTAGCGAAACTGTTTCAATGTTAAAATATGCTTTCAGGCATGAAATATACAAACATTTTTTTAAAATCATGTTCATTTCACTAACTAATTCATAGATATTAATCCTATACCGCTAACAACGAGGATAATGCAGTAAATGAAGTTTTGTTAACTTCTATATCATCTATATCAAATAATAATATACATTATGAAAAAGAAGTGTTTCGATTTATCAATGATTGTTTTGTGTAATATTGCAGGGATAACGACCGAAGATCACCGAATGGATGGATTGTTCCTTATTAGGATGTTTATTTGTTTTTTCACAGACATTTTAGATTTATTGATAGCATGTAAGATTTGGAATTTTTACATACCCGCCATACCTTTACTCTATTTGCTATTTTTAACATTTTTACCAATTATAGCATTTTATAAGGTGTCGCTTAAATTTTATGGATATCTATTATTCGTGCTGTTTAAACTGATATCTACTTGTAACGTTATATTCCTTTGTGTCATAATATCCTTCGAGAGGAAAACTAAAACGTTTGGATATACATTACAGCTTTATTTCATTATTCACATACTTTTAAATGCTGTAGAGTCTCTACATTGCATGTTTTAGTAAATTTTTCTATATACAGTTAGATACTGACAACATGCAGAACGCCGTAAAATATTTATTGCGGAATCGTTTGTTCGAACTGTGTTGATAAAAAGTATTTTATAGAAATTGTTAATGGTGGCAAAATACAAATCAATAAACAATTAAGTAGTTCTATTTGAAATGTTGGAAAATAAAACGTGATTTATGGTGTATTACTACAGCAGTCATGCACTTGACGCTTTATAAGAGTTGCTAGATCATGAAAACTCCAAAATTACTAATAGAGAACGCCCCACCAAAAGTGCACGAGGACAGGATTATTAGGCTTACATTCAATATAAAGAGGATCGCCAACTTCTATTTTTCATTCGAATCAAACTGTAACATGATATCTGCTGAATAATAATTTCGAACTTTATTATTACATAATACGCCATTTAGAGTTGAGACAAAATACATAAAAAAACACAACATACTTAGCAATTTACAATTAATTTAAAACGCAGCAGACTGATCGACGTGGACGACACTATATGTAAGTTTTTTTTTAATATAAGAGCTGCAGGGACTACTCAAAGATCAGTAATTTAATTATACAGAATTCAACATGATCTAGTACGTATGGTAACTAACAATCCTGTTGAATTTTTAAAAAATCCGAGAAAAGATTGCAGAATTTCAAAGTCCAACAACTTTAAAAAAATTGACGAACCAAAATGGCGATGTGGTTTCATCTAGTACGTAATGTGACTTACAATCCTTTAAATAAAATCTGAGTATTGTGTTGGCAACGGTTGAAAAGATATATGGACGTAAATTTGGATTGAAATTAATGATGTTTTTACTTTTCAACTATTCATCTGCAACCTGTGTCAAAAAGTGTACTTGTAAGACATTTCGAAATAAAATTAAAGAAACTGCGTTCTCGTCTGAACGGCGGACGCCATTCTAAAATGATGTACCTTTTGCAAAAATCAATTATATATTTATTTATATTGAATTGGCAAATGACAGAAACTCTTCAGTGCAGATCAAATAAGAAAAATTTGGAAGACCATGAGCCAAACTTTTGAAAAAGATCTATAGATGAAAAGCAAAAAATCAATAACAGACACTGGACTGCAATCATATTGAGTGCCATTCACATTGCATGACGGGTGGACAGGTGGTTACCGTGGTTTTTTTCCTTTCTCTTATCTCCCTTCCCTGTTCCTCTTTCTCTCTCCTCTTTGTTTTTTCCCCTGCTCCTCATCTTACCGGTTTCTCCTTTCTGACCATATGTTCCCTTTCTCCCCTCTTTCCGTGGCCAGCTATTATGGTCATTTTCAGGGGAGGTAACCGCGTTACAACAGATTATATATATGCAGACAATGCAAATACACCATATTTCTATATAAGACAATACTAAAATTAAAGAAAAATACAATATGAATTTATAATAATAATAATAATAATAATAAATAAATAAATAAATAAATAAAAAATGAACATAAAAATATCGAAAAATGCATTTTTTTCAATAATTATATTAAAATTGTAATTAAAATGTAAACCCGAGATTAAAACTTTTTATTTTCGTCTCCAAAATTAGTGTGGTAACACATTGTTCTCTTTGTGTGTAATACATATTATGTAAATCGAGTCATCAGCAAGTAGAGTGATGTAATACTTGTCCAATTATCAGTATGTAATATACAAGTGGCTGAAGGAACACACCTGTCACCTTGACCAGGTGATAATTTGCCGGAGGGCATCATAAATCATTTTTGTAGTTTCTTTAAAATCTTAAATTGAGTTTTAAATATAGTTTGTTATTTATAACGAATATGAGATTTATTTAAATGTGACTGAGTATATTACACCCGGGTTTTATATGGAACATTTAACCAAGGTATCCTTATAATACACAATACTCGTTCCAAAATCTACATTTAGTTATATATATTTTAACTTTAACTTAGAAATTGTTAAAATTATAACACGTTTGAGGGGAAAATGAGGATAACAACCTACACACAATGATGGTAATACAACATCCGGGTTATCACATCTATGGCACACCAAAGCCACAAAAATGAGATAAAATAGCATTATCTCAGGTAATGCTATCTTATCTGTATTTTTGTGGTTTTGGCGCAGATAAAATATCATTAACTCCTGATAATTAAATATGGAAAAAAAATTAACATAGGTCTCTATGCAATAAAGAGATAAAACATTCTTTCCTGGGGGTAATAGGTAATGAAATTGCTTAGCATAACTGGTAATGAACTTGTTTATCTGTTAATAGGTAATGAACTATCTTATGATAGATGTCCGATCCATATGTAATAATTTATTGTGCCCAGTGAAGAACATCCGTCTTAATCTGTTACTATGCAATTTCATTCGCTAAGAAAACGATTCCTTGACTACTAGCTACTAAAAGCTTTAAAAATGTGAAAAGGTACACTTGATACATTCTTTAATATATATTTTATTAATTCCATAGATTCATT